>PVLD010011101.1:0-67032 GCA_004027595.1 Dinomys branickii
GTTTCACTATGCAGTTCAGGCTGGCCTTGAACTCACTTCATAGTCTAGGCTGGCCTGGAAATCATAGCCATCATCCTCCTACCTTAGCTTTTCCAGGGCTGGGTTTACAAGCATGTGTGACCATGCTCAGCCCCTAGAGCTCTTCTTCTCTTTTTACTTTCTAAGTGGGGGTCTCACTTCCAGGCCCTGGAGAAGCTAAGGCTTGCTTCAGGTTTCTACTGTGTTATCTTTGCTCCTGCAATCAGTTAATTTTCAAATTAAATTCATTTTAACACTTAGATAAATCATGTAATTACAAAATCAAAATGATAGCAAAAGGTATAATACAGTACTGTATGCTCATTTCCTCTAGTTCCCCAGACAGATGAGACATGACTCTTTTGAATTTTTGCAGTGTTTCTCTGAGCAATTAAAAGCAAATACACATCTATAAAAGAAACCATGCTATATATATGTCTCTTGTATCTCTTTTTAGTTAGTAATATACTTTTTGATATCTTCCAAATATGTAAAAGGCTGTGCTTTCTTTTAAATAGGTGCATCGATTTCCATCCTGTGAAAGCATCAGTTTGCTCAACCAGTCCCACAGGGCAATGGTTGTATTCCTGCCTGAATTCTGCTTTTATAGTGTCTTCATTCATACACACATATGCACAATACACACACACACACACACGTGCACACATGCACACACAGACACACATGCTCACACACACAAGGAATAGCCTGGTTTTAATCACAAATGCTTGCAAAAAATTCTTTCAAGGGGGACCTTCTGGGTCCAAATTTAATATGCATTATTTACTTATTTATTTTTGTATCCGGAATCAAACTCAGGACCTTGTGCTTGTCAGGCAGGCACTTGTGCTGCTGAGCTATCTCCCCGACCCTAATATGCATTTTTTTTAATTTGGAAAGATATTGATCAATTTACCTCCACAAGGGTGGTCCTACTTTCTACACCAAGATTACTGTCTGAGCATAAATATTTCCACAGCCTCATGCACACAGTGAGTGCTCACACTCAGATTTTTGCCCGTCTGCGTGGTGAGGAGAGGTACTTCAACGCAGTGTCAATTTTTGTGTGTCTCATAATGAATCAGGTAAATTTTTTTGTACATTGAGGAGTCTTGTTTCCACTGTGAATGCTGTTCACACCCTCTGCACGATTCCCTACTGGAATGCACAGCAGTACTTGTGAGCCCCACCCCAACTTCCTTTTGACTGCCAGCTCCTTGTGCAATCAAACACCTGCTGTACTTTGCTGCCCTTTTCCTCCTGGACACAGTGGAAGGTGTAGTGAGTGTGTAGGAAAAATCAGAAATGCTGGAAAAAGAATATCTTGAAAGCATCTTTCGTTGATGAAGAGGAAGTTGAGTGAAGACCAGCTTTTTTTCTCCTTGATGGTGATAAGCCTGAGTTGTACTGAACACTGTCTCCTAGAGTTTCCCAGCAGAACTAAGCTCCAGTTCCCACTGGGATGACTCGTTTGAAAAATGCATACTTTACACCTTCCTTGTTTTGGCTGCTCCATTCCCACCACTTAATGATTCAATCTCTAGAATAAACTATTTGCATGAGAGTTCTTGCCTCAAGACCAGTTTCCAAAGTCTCCTAGCCAAGGCGTTATTCCTACTGAATGCTCTTCCAGGTGTGATCTGCAGATGGCGCTCATGTATGAGGTCGTTGTAGTCAGGTTTGCAAGGGAAACAATTTAATACAAGACACATAATTTATAAATTTATTTTATAATATTCACCCAAAGAGTCAAATGTAAAAGAGTACAGGATATCTGTCCATACATTAGAGACACAAAGAACCCAGCTGAGGGCCCGGATACCACAGCAATGCCCTCTACGGGTCCAGCTGAGGGCCTGGAGCCCATGGCAATGCCCTCTGCAAATCTAGCTGGAGGCCTAACAAAAATGATTGATGCAGGCCTGTTTCATGGATCTGCACTGGGAAGGCCCAAAGGTCCGTGGTGGAAGCTAGAAAGTGTGTGCCAGTGGGATGAAGGGTCTGTGCCAGCAGGCTGAGGGATCTGCACTGGAACCGGGAAGTGATGTTCAGAGTAAGGCCCAGAGCTCCCTTGCAAAGTACCACAGCCATCCTCAGTGACAGTGAGGTCCTGAGCTCCTGTAAAGATAACAGCCAAGTTCATATCAGGAGAGCCCATGTGAGAGGCTTCTCCAGGAAACTCAAGAGCATCGCCTCTTCCTCTCCAGTCCTCTTCACGCTCTTGGCGACAGTTCTCGAGTGGGTCCCCCACACCCAGCACCACGCTCATTCAGTTCAGCTGGGTGTCACAAGCTGACCACCAGTTAATACACCACAGAGGTTTTTGTTATAGTCTATGATAAAATTAGCAACTGAGATTAAAATTTGGAAGTTTAGCTCAGTGTGATGGTGCATATCTGTAATCCCAGCACTGGGAAGCCGAGGCAGGAGGACTCCAAATTTGAACTTAGCCTGGGAAACTTACTAACTTCTCATGCCTATGTCTCAAAATGAAAAATAAAAACTGACTGGGGATATAGCTCAGTGCAAAGGCCCTGAGTTCAATCTCCAGCACCGCCAAAAAATAAATTTAAAAAGTAATGAAAATAAAAAAGTTTGAAAACTTTGTTGGCAAACTTTGATACTGTCATGATATTCAAGGGTGAGATTCACAAAAGAATATAGATCCTCACCTCTTCATATGACAGTGCTAAGAAAAATGGCAGCAAGTGCAACTAGAAAAACTGATTGGATACGAGAGAAAACTTACTAATAATTGATAAGATTGCTCCAAAACAGAAGAGACCAACACTCTGTTGTGAGGGAGGGTAGGCTGCACGGCTGGCTGGGAGGGCCCCTTCTGACAATCCTCGTGTTGGTGGGAGAGACCCCCACTTCCCCAGATCTACTCTGCTCCAATGAAACAATAATGGAAATTCTGTCATTTTTTCATCTCTGTCTTCTCAGCCTGAAAAGAAAGGCTTGAGACTAATACATGGATTGTGCTGTTTAACAACTCTTTGACTTTCTATGTCATGGAGAAGATTTGGTTTCAGTTGTTCATGTTCTAGTAGTTTTGATATACTATCAGCTCCAGGCTGACAGCCCTTCAGATTTATAAAACCGAGAGACTGGTAGCAATGGGTAATGAGCCTTACTTTTTTTTTTTAAACACTAATCTTTCTCAACAAGCATTAAAGAAGTATGTGAAAAGTGTTATGAAATTTCCAGCATGAGTCACTAGATCTTAAGAACAAATACGTTTTTCACTAAGGGCAAGGGAGCATTAAATGGGAACCATAGCAAAGCAAACATTTGCCTTTCGGCTTTGGGAGAGGGGCTGCGCCCTCCTTGACTGTACCTTTGGGTGTCAGGGGACTTGGCCTCCTTCCATCTCGACAAAGCTCTCCGTGGAGCTCCAGAGAGCTGGTGACCAGACTACAGAGGGAGGATGGGCATGGGAGTTGCAATGGAGTGAACTTAGGCAGGAGCTGCCAGTTCCCCGTCACTGTAGCCACAGGGGTATATTGACAACACTAGCAAACTCGGTGTTGAAAACAGGGAGACCAGGAACATTATAATTCATTAGTTTTGGCTGGTTTTCTTTTTTTTTGCATTTAAAAAAATGTTTCAGAGTATTGCTGCCAGTTGGTTAAATGTAGGCTGATTCATGGATTCAAGGGGAAATTTTGGAGGACAGTTTGGTATTGGGTTGAGAGGGGATGGGCTTGAAACTCTGCCTTTTACTAGTGGTGTAACATTAGGCCAGGTACTAAGTGCTTAAGGCTCAGTGTCTTCTTCTGAAAGATAGGGATGATAAAAGTACTGGGGAGGACAGAGGAAACCAAAATAAGTAGGGAGGAGAGAAGGAAACTACAGCTCTCAAGCTCAGAGTTACCCCAGGTTATCCATATCAGTACTGGGCCTGTATTCCCCAGGTTAGTGCTGTTCTCTGTGAGCTTGTTCATTCTTTTCTCCACGCCTAACACACTCCAGTCCTTTAGAGAAAAGTTTGTGAAGTAACCTAATTGATAAGGTGAAGGGTGGAAATCTGACTTCGAACTGAAGCTATTCAACAGATTCAAAGAATGCTCTTCAAGAAAACTTCTTAGATCACCTATCTTAAAAGATACCTCTAAGGCCACATAGAGAACCTCAGCCCCACACCATAGCCATGCTCACCGAATATGTATGTCTTCTGCTTTGCTAACAAATATGCCTTTGCAGCTCACAGACACATTCTGAAATTCTTTTTCTGTGATGAGAGGCAGTGAACCTGCTCTTTGGTGATGGTGTGTGTATGTGTGTGGGGGGGTTGACATTCTCATCACAATTTGGGGGATCCTGGTGATTATACTTTAGAGAACTGTTCTGAAGATTAAATAACATGATATGTCATGTTAATCCAGGTTGTTTTGCTTATAATATTATGTGATAAACATCATGAAAAGTCTTTCCAAGTGTTTCCTGTAGCAGGAAGCATGTAGTACAGCATGTTTTTAGTTTTGGCTGTTTTTTTTTTTTTTTTGGTACGGGTAATTAAACTCAGGACCTTGCACTTGCCAGGCAGGTGCTTATGGCCCTAAGCTATATCCTTAGCTTTTAGTCTTGGTTGGAACAGAACCAGGGCCCAGGTACACTATTCTACTTTTCTTCATTTTTCTCACCAATGGATCTACCTTTGGTCCTCTCTCCCCTCCCATTTGAGTTCTATCTGAGAGTTCAGGGTTTGGCCTTGGGCTTGAGGTGAGGGAATGCCAGAAGAATAAATGATTTCTTTTCCTAAATTCTACTGGACCAACCTTTAGAATGGAGTATTGTTTTGGATTGTAATTACAGAAAACTAGAGAAGGATTCAGGAAGGATATTTGTGGATTGTTACGGGGTGTGTGGTGGCCAGGGTTCCTGGGATTCCTGGCAGTGATGGAGAGTGAAAACCATGACTGCTGTGTGCAGACTTGACTGCTGTTCCACCATGATTTGAGAGATGGCCTAGAAGCTTCTGAGCTCCCTGAGGTGAAATGCATTATACAAATTTCATCATTGTGGCACCTGAACAATAAATGCATGAAAAGCTCTTGCATAAATATTTGGTTGAAGTAGGGTTGAGTGCAGGCTTTTCTATTTGCTTCTAGCCAGTTTTCCAGTCCCGTCTTTATCAGTTCTATTTTGTTTTTGAAAGCATAATAACACCTATCAAGGAAGTAGCTATCCATTTGTGCAGAGTATTTAATGTCAGGTCGTGCAATATGAATCGATCCTGAAGTCGGCTTGTCAAACCACTAGTTCTGTCCTGATGGCATCTGCTTGTAAAGGAAAGGCTCTTTCCCTAATTCTGCCAGAAGTCCGAGCGGGTGGGAAATCCTCCCCATTTAGCTAGCCGATCCCCCACACTACCCCAGGTGAGACTGGAGCACATCGGGATACTGGAATGCACAGCCTGGGCGCAGGCATGTACTGCACAGAACTGCAAACTCACACACTGCCTCTGCTCTTCCTGATCCCTGAAGTGAGGGTCTTTTTGTTCCACTGGGGATTCAAAACTTTTCCATAACTGGCTTTGGAATCTAATGAATCAACATCAGAATGGAACAAAATTAGAAAGTAATTTAAAAGTAATGTTTAATGAGCACACATTTACAAAAGTTCATCTTTCCTTAACATGGGGAAGCACACAAAAACAAATGGTCTGTGAACTTAACAAAGCTTTCACTGAATACAGGAAACATTCCAGCAATAGAGAGGTTCAGTCTAACTTTTAAAATGTAGAGTAATTTAGATGCACTACAGGGAATACAGCGCACCTGAAGCACCTGCTTCCATCTGTTCTAACTCTACCTTAGGTGGACTGCAGAAGTCAGTGGTGTCAAGTTGTCTGATGGCTTCAGGTGCAGAGAGGGTATAGGGAGGAGCAGAAGAAAGAAGGTGGCTGTCTCTGGTAAGCAGGTAGGGCCTGGTGCCCTTGTAGCCAGGACCAAAGTTCAGTCCGTGTAGCCCTTTTGCCAAAACCTAAGGGCTGCTCTTTAATTTTAGACTTGATGGATGGCTTTTATAAAGTACTTGAGCATTTCTCCCAGGCTATACAGCAGGGTTTATTTTTTTTATTATGCATTAATGTTTTCCCCAGGTGCAGTGTTTTCTCTTTTTAGTGATGGACTATGTTACTGTGATGGGAGTGCTTTACATCCAACTTCCCGAGGCCAGTAAAGACTCTCAGGCTTCCCGCCAGCTGTGCCATGTGTAACATGGGTGAGCGGTGATGGTTTTGTCTTCTCCCTGATGCCCCAGGAGGAACCCCACATACCACAGCTGCTCAAGGTCTTCCAGCTTTTTGTGTCCTTGCTTGGGTTGGTCAAGAATCAATTAAAGACTCATATGCTCTGTGAATCTTTGCAACTATTTGTAAGAAAACACAAACTGAAATAAAGCATCAAATGTCTTCCTCCAAGGCTAATGGTATGGATAAGATCATTTTACAATTAGATTTGCAGTGCCCAGAAAACATTAAGAAACATTCTCCAATCTTGTAACTACAATTCTTGGCAAGCATTCTGAGGTGATACCTGCTACTATGGAAATATATTAAAGGGTATATGAAGATATTCTCTGAATATTGTTTGTTTTAGTATAAAATAGATATAGTCTATATGCTCATTTAGGGCAGTGGTTTAAGAAAACTCTATTTGCTATAAAATTAGTAGCCATTAAATAAATGTCTGTGCCATGTAGGACAATGAAGCATTTAATAAGTGAGGAAGGAAGTAAAATTTATAGAGTGTTGATAGACTGTAGGTGGTGCTTTAACATATTTTAACCACTGTATGATATCATGTATAATAGGTGATAATAAAAGTTAAAAAGAGAGAGAGAAAAGTAAACCATCTTTGTAGGTTAAGCAGAAAGAGGTGAAACCCAGTGCTGCTTGGTGATCTCAGTGATATGTGAGAAGATTATGTGTAAGTATCCTTTGAGCGCCATCCATGAACTGGAAGGCTAATCCTGTTGGAGGTCACCTTGGAAAGGGCTCCGTCAGCATGGAAAAACAGTGAGAACCACCCCACACTCCAGCAAGGATTTGCCAAGGAACCAAACATCGTAACAGCTGCTGCTCACACCTCTCTGCCCTGTGACTGTTTCTCTCATACATTTTCAGAAAATTCATATACTTTTACTCCTTAAAATGATAACAGACTAAAACAGATGATAGAAATTATATCGTTGTCCTAGAAAATGATTTGATAGATGACTAGTACTGAATAATATTTAGAAAATATAATTTATAAAGCATTGCACAATAGCTAGATAATGCCAGAACTAATATAGTAAAGTTTGACAATATGTATTTAGCTTGCTAGCTAAGGTTCTGCTTTTTTGTGTTGTTTTGTATTTTGGTACTGGGAATCAAACTCAGGACCTTCCACTTGTAGGGCAGGCACTGTGCCACTGATCTATACCACGCCCCCCAGGCCCTAAAGATCTGCTTTATTAGAATTTTTTGTGCAAGGTTTGCTATCAATCCTTCCTTGTTTATTGCACATTGAGAAAAACTCAAATGGATGTCTTTTCCAGTGTTACTCAATCTCTCCTACACCTGTTGCTCATAGAGGAAAGGATTGTATAAGAATTATGTAGATTTGCATATACCCAAGTCACAGTCACTTCCTCTCAGTTGTGGTATTTTTGTTGTGCCATAAGATAGTTCCTCAAAGCAGATATGCATACTGGTAAAAGCCAAACCAAGCAATATATTTGACTATGGAATTCACTGCTGCAGGACTGCAGAGCACTTGGCTCATCTGAGCAAATGTCTGGGTTTGATCCCCAGCACCGGGATTAAAAATCATGGTGGCACTTTCTGTCTTGCCTGCATTACTGGCCACCAGCAGGCTGTTTTCTGTCTCTATAATTCAGCCCTTGAATCAGAGAAGGAGGCTGCATGTACTTTTCCTGGATTTTGCAAGACATTAGGTCATGGTGGTTGCCCACAACGGGTCATGGTGTTTGCCACCATTAGGTCATGGTGTTATGAGCAAAGAATCTTCTGAGTGAGAAACCACAAAGCTAATCTCCATCCTACATGCTTCTATCCTGCCTACAAGGAGACAGCTCCAAGGTCTCCAGGGAGGGAAACAGCAAGGCCCTGAGCTGACTCACCGCTAACCTGAGATACAACAGGGGTCTCTTCTGATGTCACTCTCTCAAAATCGGGCAATAGTTTCTTCTGTGGAGATACATCTCAGGTGCTGGTGGGAAACAAAGCTTCTTACTTGTGTCCATTTCCTTCTTAACATTTAATACTAGATTTCAGAAACCCAGGTACATTCAACTTTGCTTAAACATCTGATTTTCCCAACAGTAGTGATTTTGAGGATCTGGAGTTCCTTTCCCAGCCCTGGCGGATCCGAGTGAGGGTCTTGTCTATGCAAGGCATGATGAGGATAAACTTGACCACCAGCACTGTGCAGGGAATGATCAGCGCTAAGATATAGGCTGAAGGAAGACACCATCTGAGAGCTGCAGGGCTGAGGAACCTCTTCCCGCCGTACAGCAGGGTGTGGGCTGTGCACAAGATCAGGGTCAAGTAACCGAGTTTGGACTATAAACACACAAAGGAAAAAAAAAAACAAAAAGCATATTAACATTGTTTTCTTGTAAAGCAAATGCTATGAACCAATGAAGTTTATTTGTGAATAACTACAAACATTTGAAATCTATAATACTAAGGATGCTCTAATAAGTGCAGAAGAAAGCATTAGCAAACTGCTTTCAGGATGGTATTTCATTAAAAGAAAGACTGTTGCTTAAGAATGACATGGTAAACTTTACCTTAACCTGGCTGCATGGAAAAGTTTTCTAGGTGTAAATTCTTCTGAATTAGAATAAATAATGTGCTTTTCCTTGGTCATCAGTGCTAAACCCTTATTTATCACCATTTCTGTGACATCAAGCTCTCCATTGTATGTGACTGACTGAAAATAGATGCTCCCTACTGCATGAAGAGCAATTACTAGGTTTTTTACTTTGTAGGGTTTTTTTTTGGGGGGGGGGAGGCACCTTAGAGTCATTATTTTTGTCTTAATGCCTTGAGAGGAAGTGTTATAAGCAAATTTTGCTTGCGCTTGGTCCCTGGCAGGAACTGCAAGCTTTGACATTCAACTCTCATCTCAATGACTAATGGTTTATTTTATGATACCGGTTCCCAGTGGGCCACATCAGAATCATCCAGAGGGCTTGTTACAACAAAGTGCTGGGCTTCACCTGCAGAGCCTATGATTCACCAGCTCTGGGTGTGGCCTGGGGCTCTGCGTATCTAACAGGTTTCCAGGGGACCCAGAAGCTGATACTGCTGGTGCCATATCTGGAGAATCATTGGGCTACAGGGATAGACACTTACCAGGGATACTTACTAACTGGCTGTAATGAAGTGTCTGTAAGGTGACTGTATCTATCAAATCTTGCTTTGAAGGCTTTTTAACTCCCCTCCCCAATCTAACTTTCTTTATTAACACGGTCACATCGTAACTTTTAATTTTCAGAAGGTGAAATTTTGGTTTTGGATTTCTTTTCAGCTTGTACCTCGTACATCTCCAAATAGAGTTTAGTAGTTTTTGGCAGTTTTCATGATAGAGTCTTAGCTGCGGCTCCAGGAGCAGCCAGAAATCACGGCAAGGTGTCCGCACAAGGAAATGAAACCACTGTCCCTGTTTGTAACCAGAGCTCATACTTTTCAGACGTGCATGTTTAATGAGGCCCCTAGAAGTGATGGAGCAACATGAAAAACGAGGCCTGGCATGAGAGATAAATGAGACTATGTGTGAAGCCATACTCACATTGCCATGTTAAGTTTAAATCTTCAAATCTTTACCTGCACAAAGCGGAACTCTCTCCAGTTGACCACGTTGCTGATGGATGGCAAGGAAGTGATTCCCAAGAGTAAAAACAGAAAAAATCCAAGGATTCCCAGAGATACATATGAGTCACTGAGCAAGGCTGTAGAGCTACTGAAGGGGTCGTCTTTCTTGTTTATCGCCTAGGAAAAATTATCAGCAATTTTTAAAAATTCTTTTTTTTTTTTTTTTACAAATTGCTCAAATTGCCCACAATTTAAGAGAAGTAAAACATAACTTTCAATATGTTATTTGCCCAAAGCAAATTGTACTGTATTTCTTATTCATTATTTAAAAATAAATACACTTGGGAATATTTTTGGTTAAAAAAAATCTGTTCTGCTGGTATTTTATTATAATTCTTGACTCTAGAAGCTGACAACTTCTTGACTCTAGAAGTTGTGCAGGGAGTTTACTTTATGAATCCTAAATCAAAGTAAACACACATCTTCTTTACTAAATAACTTTTTGTCCCCCAAACAAAGCTTTATGCTCTCAAATAATGCATTGGAATTCTACAATACTATAATACATCATATCTGCTTTATATGCTGATTATTCCCACACAGAGTTTGAGCAGTTTCACCTTGATTATGTATGTTATAATGTAACAGGGGTTTTCTCCTACCGTAGGTTGAGAGGAAGCACACCCTTGTAGTAGACTTTGTCCTGAGAAATATTCATGTACTTGTTAGAGAAACAATGTACAGAAACCCTCAGAGGTATCAGTAATGGGTTATTAATGCATCCATACATTATGTTTGAGACCGTACCTGAATCGGCCAAAATCAGGTATTTCTAAACTAGAACTGACAGAGCACTACGCTGATTCTGAGTCTTTTTTCTTTGTGTTTTATCTTTTTGAGACGGGATTTCAGTATGCAGTTTACTTACTTTGTAGCCCAGGCTGGCCTCTACCTTGCAGTGATCCTCCTGACTCAGCTTCCCAAGTGCTAGGATTACAGGCATGTGCCATCAAACCCAGGTGATTCTGAGACTTTTAACTATCCAGAACACACTATTTTATATTTTCTCAGGATTGTTTAGTTTTCTTGCTACTGGGGACAATTTTCTACAAGTCAAAAGCATTAAGGGCATTATAAGTGCTCTGCTGTGCATTTGCACTGCTGCAGTGTATTTGAGCAGCCTCCTTACAAGACAGCTGGAGTTGACTTTTAAGAGTGTGGAGCATGCATAAAACTTTGTCCATGTCACATTCAGTCCTGGGAGTGCAGATCTGGAGTCAAGTGAGCCTCGGAATATAACTTGTACTCTCAATAGTTGTACGAGATCTCAACTGGATTCATTAAAAATCCCAGACATGCTATTTCTCATTCTACTTATTTTAGAAAATAAACATGCGTACAAGGGTCATTTTCTATCATGGTGAAACAGAACATGATATAGCAACATTCCTCTTTGATTTGAGAGGAGGGGGATATAGATGCAAAGAGATGTACCTGGGTAACCGTTATGTTTCTCAACCTCCACCGTACATAATACCGAATAGGAATCACAAGTGTGTAGACGACGTGCAGGAAGGCAAAGCCCAGAGCCACCAAGCCCAGCTGCTTTCTGCAGAGCATCCAGTGGTCGAGCCAGGCTGGGAATCGCTGGTATTTTGTACCGCGGTAAAGTTGCAGGATGGCAGCGATAACCCCAGGGAGGTAAACCAACGCAAGCAGTATAAGTGCTGTTATTGGAAAGACCCGGTTGGGAATGGAAATGGCCAGGCGAAATATGTGATTTTCGTTTTTGGAAACGTAAGGGTAGACGATGTCTCTGATCACACAGTAGAAAAAGAAGAAGACACACAGGGCAGCAGACAAGCAGAAGGGGAACCTCCACATTGGAAACAGTTGCAGGGGGTAGTTTTCAATTTCCTTGGCTGCTATGAGAGATCCTTGATCCAATGGAGTGAGTCCAAGGGCGCGGACAATATCCATCACTCTGTGTTTGGCGCTGGCATCGTTTCCACAGACAAACACCTGGGTTAAAAGAATTAATTCTGTATTTATACTTGTTCTTTGATAACTATTTTGGAAGTACATATATTATTATTTTGAAAGTATATGCAGAGTGACACATAGTAGTGAATTGTTTTTAGAACAAAAATGTAGAAGTAACATATTGAAGAAGACAGTGTTTTAGACACACACGTATATGTTGGATAGCGCAGTGCCTGGGTGTTAAATTGAGAGTGGTTTTAGGTGGGTTTTCACGCAGACATAAGACCCAGTTCTCCAGAGTGTGAATAGTTTTTTGTTTTTTTTTTTGGCGGTACTGGGGATCGAACTCAGGACCCTGCGCTTGCTAGGCAGGCGCTTATTCCACTGAGCTATATCCCCAGCCCTAGAGTGTGAATAGTTTGTCTTCCTTCGGCCTGTGTTGGTGCCACAGCACTCATGATTGCTTCCAATTTCTGGGCATACATGAAACCAGTTTTGTACAAGGTAACGGGAGTGCGAGAGGATAGCCAACAAGTTGCATTGGTTTGCAGTGTGGACAAGAAGCCTCCAGAGACTGACACCATTGAGTTCCATCAAACTAAAAACTGAAGGTGTAGACACTTGGAAATGAATCACAACAACTGACTATCTTTCATGGTCAAAGCCAAGAAAATTATTCTTGGCACGTATTAGAAACATGAAATATTTATTAAGCATTTTATTTTAAAATTTTATTTTGAGAGCCCTGGGGTGAGTGCATATTAAAAGATTCACCTTTTAAATAGTGAGTGAAAATTCATTTCATCTTACCTGTCGACTTGCATCCAGTGCTCCAGACTGGAGTGCCCAGGCTGAGATGGTATTAAATGCTTTCACCACATGGGCTCCAGGTACCAATTGAGCAAGGTACTCCGCATTGGATTCTGGGTACTGATTGATTTTGAGGTTGTTGCTGACATCCACCAATATTTTCCCACGGAGAACCTCAACTAGATCTGTGAAAAGATTATAGTGCTCCCTATGGATTGCTATGATTATGATATCAGACTTCTGGGCTGCTTCTGAGTAGCTGAAGATCTCTGCACCAGTGGGCAGCAGGCTGGACATCTGGGGATTTCGACTTCCAAAAACAACAGCATAACCACACTGGAGCATCTTCAATCCCAGAGATCTCCCAAAATCCCCCGTTCCAAAAACACACACAATCTCTTTCTTTGGGGAAGAATTCATGGTAAGAGGAAGTGCATTTGTACACGAGTTTTCCATTCCTGAAAATAAAGCACAAAAACAACAAATATGAATGGCTGGGGCATGGAAAATTCATTAGAACTCCATTCAGGAACTAGTGTAATTAACAGATGTTCAAATCTTCTAATTATCTCAAGGATATTCTCCCCCAAATTAGGCAAGAACAAAAATTGTCATAGATATTTTATTTAACAAAATCACCAGTGTAAACTTTTTTCTGTGATGCAGTAAAACACTTACCGGTTCATGTTTTAAACTATGTACTTCTATTGCAGTGATAGTACAGTTAGTGACCACTTATGGTTCCAAATATGGTATTTATATTAACAGATTTTCCAATATTGAGTTGATAGAATGAATTCTTGTATCCTTAGAATAATCTTCATTTGATCCATGTTCACTTTCTGCTAAAAAACTGCTAGATTCTCTTTGCTAATGTTTTATTTAGGACTTTTGTGTCACCAAGTCTAAGTGAATTGGCCTATAATTTATGTGTTAGTGAGTTGTTGGGCAGATTTTGCTCTTAAAACTTTGGGAATTGTAACTATGATGACCATAAATATTTAAGAATCATCTGAACAAAGGTTTGATGATTCTTGGAAAGCTCTTCCCCTTCCCACTTATTTCTATAAGAAATGGCTGTAGAGCATACAAATGCATCAAAATGCAGGTATAAAAAACAGCTCAGGTGTGAATTCTTGTTATTTGTACTTTGTTCATAATTTATTTTACTATATTCATCTTCAAACGCAGCTGGGAAGCCCAGTGTACCATATTTGGGCTCTAACTCCAATCCTTAAATTGTATTTTCACCCTCAAAACTTCAGAGAAATTGCTGAGCAAATGGAAGATGCAAAAATTGTAAAGGGGACATTAACGCATCGCTGGTCACTCACTAGTGGTTCATCAGGCAGTTGCTCACTCCTTATGAATGTTGTAGAAACTGTGATACTGTGTTTGGCCACATCTTCAGCTCTGTTTCAAACCCTTATGGTTCTTTTCTCAGTCTCTGAGCTGTGTTCAGCTCCCACTGCTTCACTGGAACTCAGTTTGGGTCCTACAGCTTAGGTTTCTTGATTTGTATGCTGGGCACCTCCCAGACCTGAGCGTCCTTGGCTCAGCACCACAGTCCAACAGGAGCAGGCTCCATGGATAAACTCTTCCTCCTCCTTCTGGCACACAATTTTATTTTCTGTTTTCTTTTCTGGGACAGTTTCACAGGTATTTCAGGCCAGCCTTGAGCTCACTATGCAGCCCAGGCTGGCCTTGAGCTAGCAGCAATCCTCCTGCCTCAGCCTCCTGAGTGTTGGGATTACAGGTGTGCATTACCAAGGCAGACGTGTCTGGCACACAGTACTGTTTCATAAGGGTCCTTGTGTCAATCCAAAGGAATAGAACACTGATCATCTGCAACTGTGGCCAACTTGACGCGTGCTTGTACTCACTGTCTTTCCCATGTTCCCTGGTCCTCTGTGCCTCACTCCTAGTTCCTCAGAATCATCTCCTTAATAAATTATCTGCACACAGCCCTTGCTTGCAAGATAATCCAGAATGATACAATATTTTTATGATTTTTTTAAAAAATGAGAATTACTTGGCTGGGGAAGCTGAGGCAGGAGGATTGCCATGAGTTTGAGTCCAGTCTGGGCTACATGGTGGGTTGTTCAAGGCCAGCCTGAACTACATAGAGAGATGCTATTTCAACAAACCAAGAAAAAAACAAAAACAATCAAAACCAAAAACAAACAAATTACCATCACACAGAAAGTTACCATAACTAGAATGATGAAATGAATAATATGTAAGAAACAAAAATTCTTTGGAAGAATTTACGTTTGAACTCTTGGGGAAATATCCTAGGAACAGGAGCTCACAGAAGTGGATGTACACGGACTTTGAACTACAAGGAAGGTCAAGGAAGGAGGCATTTTACAGTAAGCATTATGTGGAGAACGCTGTTACATCCAGGACAGACAGAGCTGTAACTCAAAATAGCTATGTGTTATGATGAGTTCATGGAGGTAAGGTCTCTTGTTCAGAGACTTAAAGTGCTAAACGGAGGAGAGAGAGAAAATAGTAAGAAAGATGGTAAACAGGAAAAGAAAAGAAGGATTAAAACAGAACATAACCCAGTGTTTTGTTAGCTTTGCTTCAGCAGCAGGAACCCCACCCTCGCTGTGTGACAGGATGCGCACAGGAGCGTCTCTGGGCATGCAAGTCGCATACAGACCTCTCGTGAGGACACCAGGGTGGACGCAGAGCTCCCACCCAGGGCCACAGGGCTAAGCTAGCGAGGGCAACCTGGAGGCCAAGGAGCGGCACTGTACCCGAGGAGCTGCGCAGGCGGGGACATCGCAGGGGCCCCCTCCACGCGTCACTGGCTGCCGTGGGGTCGCCCTTCCTCACCTCCCAGAGGTCAGAGCGGTCCAGGTCACGTCCAGCTGTCTCTGAGGAGTCCAGCATTTGAAACACGGACGCATTCAAATAGGATGACAAACATTACACATTTTAAATGCTTACACCTAACACATCACTGCGAACAAAAACTGGCCAAAGTTTTCCAGAAAAGTAAATTTGATCAGCAGGAACATAAAAAGACAGTACAGGCCCCTCCGTGCTCCCCTTCCTGGTTCCCACCCAGTGGCCACAGGGACACAGGTGTGGTGCCATATCCCAGTCAGGACACAGACACATGGACACGGGCACGCATATTTCCACGGCATCTCACTCCCAGGTGCATTCGCACGCCCATAGCTGCGCTCAGGACTCAGACCTTTATCCCCAGGAGACTCTTTCATCTGATTGCTACTATTTTGTCACTTTGAGAACTTTACATAAATAAAACAACGTCTTGAGACTGGCATTTCTTTATCCGAGATGTTGTGCGTATTGCGTTTTCATTTTATTTCTGAGTAGGATTCTACAGTATGTGTACATACCATAGTTTGTTGATTGAACCCAAGACCACCGAGTACATCCGTAGCACTGCTTAACTCTCCATAACACTGAGCATTGTGATAGTTTCCAGTTTTGAGTATTGCAAACAATGTTGCTATGACCAGTCTTATGTAGGTTTTTTTTTAAACTATTATTTTTTAAAAGAGAATAAAAATAATTTTTAAAAACCCATTAGAAACAATACAGAATGTCACTAAACTAGATGATAGGAATTCAACAACGGTTGTTATATTGCATATCATTATCTTTGAAAGGTACAATAGATACTGTGAAAGGGAAAGAAACTGCTCAAAGGGAAGGAACGGCTGGGATGAGGGAAAGGAGAAAAGAAAGAAGGGAAAAAATATATGTACATGCACAGGACGGCTGGGATGACTGTACCACTGATGTTTACTGGTCTATAGGAACAGTTAATGCTTCAATATTTTTCTTTTTAATTTTCTTGACCAACTTTGCACATTTATATCTGGTAATCTGTGTTCTGTGTAGGCTTTTGAATGAAGATAGGTGTTTATTCTCCGAGACAAAGGCGGGCCGGTGTAATTGCTAGGTCATGCGGTAAGTGTACGTTTAGCTGTATGAGCAATCGGTGAGTGTTTTCCAGAGTGGCTGTGCTATAGGAACGATTAATGGGTGTCAGTATTTCTCATTTTGCTATTCTGATATTTCATTGTGCTTTTAACTTGCATTTCTTCAACGGCTAATGAACATGTTTTTACGTGATTACTCACACCCCCCACTCGCCCCCCTCCGCAAATCCTCTTGGTGAGATACTCTTTATGACTTTTGCTCATTTTCAAACTGAAGATATATATTTTAACTTTGAGTTTTGACTATTCTTTATATATTTTAAATGAGTCCTCTGTCAGATATGTAGTATATTTCCCCCAACCTATAATTTTTTAAATTTATTTTTTATGTCTTATAAGGTCTTTCACAGAAAAAGTTTTTAAATTTGATGATGTCAGCCAGACCTGGTGGTGCACACCTGTAATCCTAGTACTTGGGAGGCTGAAGCAGGAGGATCTCTGTGAGTTTAAGGCCGCCTCCAGCTACATAGTGAGTTCAAGTTTAGCTTGAAGTACATAGTGAGATCCTGTCTCAAAAAAATCAAAGAGAAAAAAAAAAAGATGCCTAGTTTACTTTTGATGTTTAAAAACTAACTCATTTGAATCACTAAGACCTAAACATTTTTTCTAAAAGTTTAAATTTTACACATGGATCCACAATCCATTTTTAGTTAATTTTTGTTCAATGTGTAAGGTTTATGTCAAGGTCTATTTTTGCCCATGAATATTAGCTCAACGTTGTCTTGCAAGTCATTGAAAACACTACGCTTCAGTGAACTGCTCTCACAGCTCTGTGAAATATCACTTCTTGGGCTGGGATACAGCTCAGCTGGAAGAGCACTTGCCTAGAATGAGCAGGACCCTCAGTGTGATTCTCAGCACCAAAAAGAAGGTCAATTGTCCGCACAGGTATGGGTCGGTCTCTGGGTTCTCTATGCTGTTCCATTGACCCCAGTATCTGTTCCTGTGCTAATCACCACACAGTGTTGATGGCTGTAGCTATATAATACCTTAGACTTGGGTACAGCGATTCCCTTTACTATACTCCTTTGCAAAATTGCTGTACCCATTTCTGTTCCTTCTCTTTCCCATACAAGACTAGAATAATCATGCATAATTGGTATACATAGAAAAACCAGTGCCTTAAATATGCTGCAAATAATACAAATTAATTGATTTTTTTTGTTTGTTTTGAGACAGGGTCTCACTATGCAGTTCAGGCTAGCCTTGAACTCACCACGTGGCCCAGGCTGGCCTTGAACTTGCAGTGATCCTCCTGCCTCAGTTTCCAAATGCTAGGATTACAGGTATGTACCACCACATGCAGCTTAGTAGAATATATAATAAATGAACATGAATTGAAAGTTCTGTGATGGACTATAGGCATAGACCTCATTTAGTTTTTTGGCAGTACTGGGGATCGAACTCAGGACCCTGCGCTTGCTAGGCAGGCGCTTATTCCACTGAGCTATATCCCCAGCCCCCATAGACCTCATTTAGAGGGAGCTGGCTAGGGCCAGGCGCAGCTTGTGCCCTCTCCGTACCTCGGAATAGACCCCATTCCGAGGTCTTTTAGTGAGAAGAAGGATCAGCAACAGAACTTTAGCTTTACTGAAAGGTGGCTACTTTCTTGCCTTCCACTTGGAAAATGGATGATTTATTTCCCACAACAGAAGAAAAAAATATAAATACATATATAATACCATGCATAGAAGGAAAAGGAAAGAAAATCTCTCCCTCTTTCTGATGCAGATAATTCTGAAAGGAAAAAATTAGCCACCACGAAGTCCTCTTACTTCTTTAATTCTTAAAACATTAAAAAATTCAAATGAAGACAAATTCCTGTACATGAAGACTCAGCCTTAATTTCACCCATCATTAGGAATCATGTTTCTTAGCTTGCCGAATCTTACATGTCTATACACTCTAAAAACGCACAAAAAGTTTCATATGACAAAGTGTTGGAAGTAATAAAAAAAACTATGAGAACAAATCTATCATCATCATAACATAAATTTTAGTAACAGAAAGCAGTGCGCTGGGAGCCACCGTAAGATAAATAGGCAAAAGGGGCTCATTGACCTTGGCAGGGGGCGGAGGACCTGGTGGTGGTCAGCCAGAAAGACATTTTCCGGCACCTCCTATCTTCCTTCAGCTGCTAAACAACTCCTAAGCATCACCAAGGTTCACACAAATGCAAGCACTTCTGCGAAGGGTTGCCCCGGGAAACCGGGCCGCTCAGCCTCAGGATGAGGCCGGGGCAGAAGCTGGCACCGGCTTTAGTGTTATTACAAAAGTTCCTCTAGGTTGGTTCTAACCTGTAGCTCAAATTGAGAATGGTTGCCTTCACCCTCTTATGATTAATTAGTTTTGTTTCTTTGTTAGCCTTCCCTCAATGGCCTGCAGCAGTGTGTCTTTTTCCTAAGGCACACAGGGTTGCCGAAATGCTAGCGAACTGCGTGCTGAGGTGCTGAGTCCTTTCCTTTGAGATGGAGGAGAGGTTTCTCCACCCGAAAGCCCAAACCCAAGCAAACAAATCTCAGGGTTTCTAAAGTACCCAGCGTTGGGCATCACCGGATATGGAAAAAGGTAAATAGATGAGGGGTTTTTCTTGGCGAGGGGCAAGCAGAGAGGGGCTGGGTATTGGGGATCAGGAACTGGGTTGTCAAAGCACTTCACTTCCTTTACAGTTCTTTCCTTTAAGCATCCTTTGGCAGGGGGCTGTAAAAATCAGGAGCAACAGTGCCTGAGCATGCGGGTGTCACAAGGGAGAGGGCTGGAGAGCCAGACCCAGGAGGTGGTGCTGGGCTGCGGTTAGCTTTGATCGGTCACTTTCTCAAGCAAACCTGAACAGCTGTTTTCTGGTACCCTCCACATTACAGTGCGCTTTGATCAAAGCTCACAAGTGCACTGTGGAATTCCTTCACTGCCACTCTCACATAGAAAGCCCACTATCTTACTGGTTACTTCTCTGAAACTATCATTAAAGTCTCCATGTGAGAACTCAGCTTTGGATTCTGAACATCTGATTTCCTCCAGTATGATCCAGTTCCCTCTGGATGGGTACACACACACACACACATACACACACACACACACACACCCCCCACAACACATACAAATCCATGGCTTGGCTCTACATTTTCCAGAAAGATGGAATAAACGGCACCTTCAAACCGTATAAGATGTGACAGGACTTTTTATGTTGATTTGATGCCTATGAACAGGGATTTTTTGGGCTGTTCTGTTTTGTTATTCCTTCTTTTTTTTTTTTTTTTTGGACTGGGAATTGAACTCAGGACCTTGCACTTGCCAGCAGGCGTTTGTACCGCTCAGCTGTACCGTCGGCTGTTACTCCTTCTGAAAGCCCTCACTAACGTGACAACATCTAACTCTATGTCCATCGCCACCTCCACCTCTTCCTGAAGCTTAGCCAGCAATGCCAGCCTTCTTGTGATTCAGAGCACTTGTTTCAGTGTATCCCAGGGGTAACTGGAGAGCAAAAGTATTTTAAAAAATATCAAATCCTTATCCTAACACTTGAGTCCATCCAATTTGTCCACTGAGCTATTTCTGTTTTTAGTGAGATCGGGGCTTTTTAAGGAAAACAAACATATTTGCTTCTTACAGAAAATGAGGTACATCCTGCTCAAGTAAAATCAGGAGGCTTTGGTTTTAGAAAGATCACAGGTAATATTTTATCTAAAAATTCATGTGCCCACAATAAATGGATTCTCTTGATTTTCTGGACATCAATCGTTATTCATAAGTTAACTGAAAATGTAAATGTATATTTTTTATTTTAGCCTTGTAGTTAAAAGTAGCTCTGTTTGCAAGGGTAATTAATCCCAGTGGTATTTGTGGATAGTTCTCAGAGTCTTTCTTTTAATATACACATTAACATCTCCTTACCAAATGTTTATTGATTCCCTACCGTGTGCCACATGTCATTCTACATGCTGAGGATAAATAGATGAAGATACAGGTATCTTATTGAGTTAAATTGTGTGTGTGTGTGTGTGTGTGTGTGTGTGTGTGTGTGTGTGTGTGTTGCCATGGATAGAACTCAGTACCTCACTGCCTTGTGTGTACTAAGCAAACACTTTCTTTACCCCTGAGCTGTATCCCTACCCCTTTTGACTCCTTAAAAAGTGACAAGGTAGAAATCCAGATTTGGTGCTTCAAAAACCGTGGGTATATTATTGTAAGAAAGTTGGACAATGTATGCATAAATAAGTTGATTTTGGATGATAGTACATGCTCTGAAGATTATACGGAACAGGGTCATGGTATAAAAAATGCTGTGAGAGAGAATTCTGTTTTCTAGATCTCATCAACCTAAGTCTCTAAGGAAGTGACAGTCAAGTGAGTGCTGCCAGATTTAGCAAATAAAAATACATAACACCCCATTCAATAATGAATAACTTTTTAGTTTAAATATATCCTGTATCTATTTGGGACACACACTAAAATACTTTAACATGAAATTCACATTGGACTGGGCATCATACATTTTACCTGGTAATCCAAATCAAACTGAGACCTGGGGAGGTTATAGTCTTTCCAGAGAGTACTGCCCAGGCAGAAGGAAAAGCAAGGTATAGGTAGTTACTAGCTGACATAGTATGGACCACTCTTACACAAATACTCTATGAAAGTAACTGGCAAGGGCTGGGGATATAGCTCAGTGGCACAGCATCTGCCTGGAAAGTGTGAGGTCGTGAGTTCAATTCCTGGTAGCCCCACCTCCCCCCCCAAAAGGAAAGTAGTAGGCAACCTGATGAGTAAAGAAACTCATGTGGACCTTTCAAAGCAATCTCCTAGCTGGTCATACAAACTGGAAGATTATGAGATGCTCCTGCACATTTGGAGGTCTCTGTAACTGAGTGATAATTGAAGAATGTGTCTCCAAAGCGAGGGTCAGCTGGAAAGCAACCACAAACTCGTGCCTTTTTAATTGGAACCAATCAGAACCAGGATAAATCATTTTGAAATTAAAATATAATTCAACTAGAAATTGTAATTCTAATTCCGCCAAACTGGTATTTTAAAAGAAGAATACACACACACACACACACACACACACCAATCTTTTACTCAGAAGGGAGACAAACTTGAATTAAAGAGTTTTAAAGTTTCCCTAAACTATTTTTCAGACCCCATGTCTACTTTCGTGGATGTCTGCATGTCTCGTCGCTTTACTACCACATCAATCAATGCAAAAATTAAAGCAACTTTGAGTCAGAATAAATCAGGACTTTGTGATTTCTATAACAAATTCTGATAACAGAAATCTATCATTTAAAGCTCCCTATTTAAATAAACAACTGCAGATATGTTTCTGAAAACCAAATTATTTCAATTGTTTCGTGAGACATCCCATAGCCACCTAATTTACTTCGTGTAGGTGCGGTGCCTCTCTGTCTCTTTCTCTCTTTCTCGCTCTCTGTTGTACTGGGAGGGGAGCCAGGGCCTTCACACTACAGCCCCAGTTCTTTAAAACCTTAAAAATGTCTTTTAATTTGAGACAGGGCTTCACCAAGTTACCCAGGCTGGGTTTGAATTTATAATCCTTTTGCTCCAGCCTCCTAGAATGCTGAGATTAGAGGTGTGCACCACCATACCTGGTTTGAGATTAGCATTTATGACAGCCACTAAGATGACACACAAGAAAATGGTAACTTTTTCAGTTTGATCAAGTTATAAGATTGTACCTGAAGATAATCTTCATGTCAGTGTTCTTTATCTTTAGTTTCACACACAGGGCTGCCTTAGTGTCCTGAATAGATTGAAAATGTTTACTTTCACGTCATTTTGACTTCAGGAGAGAGCTAGAACATGTGCGGGCCAGAGAGGGTAAGTAATGTGGATGAGGAAACAGCATAATGTGTTTAGGAGCCTGTGTCTACGTCACATGACAGTCTGAGGGAGCATTCACCACATTTTTGATCACCACACTCAAGAAAAAAGACTTTCAGAACTGCTTTTGAAATGGGATAAATGTGTTCGAGGAGGCGGAACATTTTTCTGAGGCCTAATGCAGTGCAATTTTATTGTAATAAATTAAAAATAAATTAAATATTGCACTTTTAACTTTATTTTTTATTTTACGGAGAATAAAAAAAATAAAAATGATACAGAATTTCAAAACAAGATGATAGGAAATATATATATATATATGTATATATATACAAGATAGCTAAGATAATTTTACTACTAATTTCTATTAGCTCACTGAAAGGAACCGTTCACGTTTATATTGTCTGAGCAATCTTACAGGCTTGTATCTGGTCCTCTGAGCAACTACTCT
Source organism: Dinomys branickii (assembly GCA_004027595.1). Classification (NCBI taxonomy): domain Eukaryota; kingdom Metazoa; phylum Chordata; class Mammalia; order Rodentia; family Dinomyidae; genus Dinomys; species Dinomys branickii. The sequence goes on from PVLD010011101.1 coordinate 22,919, forward strand.
GAAGATAACAATACACAGTACTGCATTTATGATCACCTCTTGTATGCACTTCCACACGAGCTACCGATCACTAGCTAGGAACTAGTGATGGCACCTGCTGTAACTACACTGATTCTTTTAGTGACATCTGACTACCACCCATCGGGCTGTGAGAGAGAGGAGGACAGTAGGTGTATGATCCATTTCAATTGCACTTCACAGAAAAATTATTTATCTTTCAGTTCTTTGTTGATATTCTAGTTCAATTCAAAATTTCATTCATACATGCTGCTACATTTAGATCTCACCGGCACCTGACCAGATAAATGAAGATATATTTATGGTTTCATGGCCAAGAATCTCATCCAGTAGGCTCATTAGCTGCTGTCTAGGCTAGTTAGATCTGCTTGATTAGAGCCTGGTGCACATGACAAACAAGGTCACTGATCCAATCACGCCTAGGATAATTTACATGGCCTAGCCCTACATTTTTAAGCCTAAACAACTCACAAATCTGGGTTTCACAAAGATTGGCCTCAGGACCAGGACCGGTGGATCATTCCTATCAGAAAAACCAACCTGGCTCGCTGATTCTGTGGTATTGGTTTATACACATGACACAAGCATTTGCTTAACTCAGTGATCTGCAACAATCTACTTAATATTTAATGCCAGCTGAGAGCTTTTGTTTTTCTAGGTCTGCTGTAGTCAGAGATATCTGGGAAGTGTTTTGATAATTTTGATTAACTTTGTTCAAACAAAACTTCCTCTGAATGGGCATGTATCTTCATATGAAGGGTGCTGGGAGTGACCTACCTGTGACAGCTGCCTCTGCACTTTAGGGATAGAGCAGTTTTGCAGTGGGCTTGACTCTGGCTTGCAAGCCTTGCTGCAGGGAACTCCGTCCTGTGTCAAAGTATCTCCTTACTACTTTCCCAAGTTTCCTGGGGACTGCTCAGCCTCTCCGATCTTGCTTTAGGTACTTTTCCCCTTTACTTCTTATCTGGCTCCTCTACACATGGCTTAATATTACCTGTAATGTTTGCTGAGATTCACCAGATGTGGCTGCTCCATTTTTTACCCCAGGGCAACTCCTTCCGCACCCGTTAGCGAGGCTCCGATACACAAGCTCGAGAGCAGTGCCAGCTGACAGGTACCATGAAGTGAAACTGCTTCGCTCTCTTCATTCCTGCGTTACTTATTTATTTTTATGTTGGTGCTGGGGAGCAAACCCAGGCCTCTCCCCTGCTAAGGGTGTGCTCTAACACTCAGCTACATCCCTGACATTTAGTCTCAGCCCATCCTGGGCCAGGGCTGGAGATGCCTTGCCAGCCGGGAGCTTGAAATCAGCCCTGGGGGCAGTATCTGGTGCTGTAAGTCAGGGCTTCTCCTTCTCCTTAGCTGGGTAACAGTGCACCTCGGGCCCTTTCCCTATCTCTCACCCCTTTCCCACCAAAGCTAGGGCAACGTGCTCGTGACAATGGGGAAATACTTGGGCTGGAGGCTGATGCCCCTTTTTCCATGGTGACTGTACATTGGGTCTGAGTTTCTTTCCATAGAGGCCTCTCTTCCCTGAAGGCTTCCAGGTTTTTTATGAAAATAGAATTCATGTGGTTATCGCATCTGTGCACAGGTCCTAGGCCCTGCCCATCTACGTATGGAGCTGAGACAATTTTGGCTGTAAATCTTATATATTTTGACTCTTGTCTCCTGTAGGGAAATAGATACAAGGAACCCTTTGTGTACCACTCTCCCCAATCACAATCTTCTAGCTTTCCCAGTATACTTGAAAAGTAGGGTAAACACACCTTAAGATCTCAATCTAGGAAAAGAGTGCAATTGGCACACTCCCATTATTAATTGCAAATCATTTTCCCAAACCTACTCTGAGTTAGAACCCAAAGTATGTTTTTCTAGAATCCAAAGTATAGGTGTAAATTTATTTTAAAGACTTACCCAGTGAGCAGGATAATAGTGTTACTAAAGTACAGGAAAATGAAACCAAGTTTCCTACAGTTTCTTATACTTAAAACAAATACAATAACTTGGGCTATTTCTATGTACTGCATCACACAAAACAATCTCATGCTTCTGCCCAAATGCTAGGTGGTTAGGATCTGGACGTTGTCATTGCTCCGATCCTGTTAACTAACCCAGTGCAGGCAGCAATCATACTGATCTATTATGTCTATAGTGGCCAGTAACTTCTAAACATTTTTTGGTGTTATCACCAGTTAGCTTGGCATGGTTCATGCTCTCAGCAGAGATTTACCAAACAGCCTCTGCATTGCACAATGTGGATAAAGTGATAACGTAGATGGACCTGGTATGTAGGTTCTCTGGAAATGGGTAGGATGTAGCACATAATCAGATTGCTACAATGCACCATGTAAGGGCCAGAGCACAGGAAGGTGCAGGGAGGCCAGAAACCCCAGGAAGGAACACTTATCTGCTGGGAAACAGGACAAGAGTTTACTAAAGCCTGTGCAAAGGTTATTCTGACCACCATTTAATTTAAGGTTACAGTTTCCATTCTATAAAAAGAGCAGGCAGAGATGAAAGGCACACCATCAGTGTTCATCATGCCTTCTTTCCTCCTGTTTAGGGCTCCTACGCACAGCAGGTCTGCAGGGAGCCCGGTGCATTCTTTGTTTTCTCTTAATTGAGCGCTGAGGCCCCAAAAGAACATCTAGTGCATGTTATACTAATAACTCTTTAAGAAATAGGTGATATAGTGAAGTCATATTGTGGGTGTCTTTTTTTCCAGAATTATAGTTCCTTGCTTTTCAAAATTACCCTTTGAGCACATTTTCTTTTGAGATTAAAAAGTGAACTTTATTTTACTGTGAGATTAGGACTGATCATATATTCTACAAGTAAAAGAAATGTGCCTCTCAAAATAACTTTTCCGAGGTACGTGACTATCAAAGGACAAAGTGGTAATGCCTCTTTCCACATGGCTAAATACACTCTTGTGGAACACTACAGAGAAGAATTTAGATTTGGATATCAACATCAAGCCTGCTTAATTAGCATGGAGTTTTTTTAGTGGCCTAGTGTATTCCTTTTGAAGTGCTGTATTTCTGAAAGGTAATCTTCAAACAGTATGTGCACTCTTTGTTCTAAACGCCTTAATGACTTTGAAAGACAAACAAACCAGGTATTATCATACATTGTTTTAAGTATTAATCATCCTTTTCTATTTATTTAGTTTTATTCCTTGCAGAACTGATTTGTCTTAACAAAAGAACAAGGATTAGTTCAAGCCATTTTGGAAATGACCTAAAAATACCACTGAAAGAATTTGGGGGTTTAACATATCATGTGGGGGCTGGGGATTTAATTCAGTGACACAGAGCCTGCATGGCAAGTGCAAGGTCCTGAGTTCAATTCCTGATACCAAAAAAAAAAAAAAAAAAGCCAGGTGTGTTGGCACATGCCTGAAATCCCAGCACTTGGGAGATTCATGCAGGAGGATCGCTGTGAGCTCAAGGCCAGGTAGGGCTACAAAGTGAGTTCAAGACCACCCATAGGAAGACCCTGTCTCAAAAAGAAAACAAAACAAACACCCCCCCCAAAAAAACATAGCACGTGGAACTTCTCAGATAGTCTTCATAGGAAATTACTCCCTTTAGTTGTGTACAGAAGAGTCAAACAATTTGTCTTTGTGAATCGTATTTCTATTATTTCCTAGCTAAAGCTTAAAAAAATCCCAAAATCCCACCCAGAAAAATTTATTATTCAGTGTATCCTAGATTTTCATAGCAGGGCTTATGGGTAGATGTAGCTGCAGGCTCCTAACAAACGACTTCGTCCTCTGAGAAAACCTAGAGAAACTCCCTGCAAGGTGCCCCAGCGAGTCCTCAAGCTGTGAAGGGCTGCTGTGCCATGGGGTTTTCGTTTTTGTTTTGTTCACAGTTTATCAGCTTTCCTAAGATTTTCCAAGGAGATGATTTCTAAGTAGCAGTTGATAAAAATATCTAACTTACTTATAAAGAGAAGTAGGGGGTGAGCATCACGGGACACTGAAATGTGTTTCTGAGTCTCACTGCGCAGCAGCTACTTAGGCCTTGAAAAAAGAACCTGTGTCCCTATTTTTTTCTTTCTTTGGTCTGGGAATATGAACTCAGGACCTCGTGCTTGCTAGGCAGACACTTATGCCACTGAGTTGTATCTCCAGCCACCCTCATGTTCCTTCAATAGCGGTATTAATGACTGGTGGGTGGCTTAGGAGCAGTCTTAAAAGATAAGGTAGCAGAACGGTTGCTCAAGGCTGCTCCAACTTTAAATTTCCATGACAAATGAACCCATTTTTAAAAAGTTGTTAGCAGCATTGTGCATGGCTTAGGGTTTGCAATTTACTGACAGGTTTATTAAAATCCTTCTAAACAACACAACAGTGAGCAAGCTTAAGCAAGGCAGGAATGTCAGGAAATAATTCTTAAAGCCCGGGGCCAGGCCTTGCAAACGTTGTCTTCTGAGCCTTCGTTTCCTAGCCGAACTTCAGCAAAACCATAAATGTTGTCAAACGGAGAAAGCGCTGCGACCCAATTTCTCTGTACACAGGTACCATTTACTTTACAGCCCCGGGGTTCACTCTGCTTTCTGGGCTGGGCTTTCCCCGCAGGTGGAATGCACACAGGAAGAGCTACCCCATAGCATTCTGAAAAACCCGGGGCTCTGCAAAAGCCGTATTCTCAAGAAACTTACTGCTTCAAATAAATGCGCCATTTTTAAAAATTACACCTACTATATCAGAAAAAACAAAGTTCTTTCGTGTGAGTGACATTTATAGAGAATAGGATTTATAGAGAATAGCTGAGAGTATTCTCCGAATGATAAACGTGGTAGGACTTTAGCTTGCTCCCATGGGCAGTGCCTCCCTTCCACAGCCGGACAGTTTCCTTAGAAAAGTGAACCTGTGTTACCATGAAAAACGTTAATTACTCAGCTATGCCTCCAAGCATTAATGAGATTTCCCACGCATTTCAAAACTGCAGCTTCTTAAGTCACAGGGCTTTTCACCTTGCTTGAATTGGGCTTTGTGGATCATCTGGACCAACAGCCTTTCAATTTACATCTGTGGAAGTGAGGCTGGGATATTTGGCTTCTAACTGGAACCAGGAATAGAATTCTCCACGCCTTCTCCCAACATGCGATCCGTCTCCCACCACACCAGTCCTCTTTCAAAGAAAGTGCTCAAGTTAACCACCCAGAGGAAACAAGCTCCCTTCCACCTGTCTCTGGACAGAGAAAGGTTTTAGCTTCTTGTCACTGTAAATTACCATCCAAACAATATTTCCCTGGAAAAGCAATTGTTAAACTGCTTAAGGGAATTTAGATCCAGAGCAAAGAGGTTACAATTTTGGGACAAGTTTCCAGCTGTTGGTCAATAATCAGCCTCAGAAGGGAGAGAGTGGCAACCCAGGTCTTCAATCTCCCTTCTGATTGGCGCCAGAGATTCGCGCCAACCCAGGAGCAAGCTACGGAGCCGCAGACGACCTCCCGCAGGCCTCTCTGCACCCGAGCGTGACGGCGAAGAGCGATCCAAGCGCGGGAAGCTGCAAGCGCTGGAGCGCCTAAGGGATCGCGCGCAGCGGCTGGGACGGCTCTGCGCGGTGGGGAGCTGGGGCTAGCCGCGAGCTCTGATCAGGGACGGGGAACCCTGGGCTCCGGGCTGGGAGTGGGCGGAGGCAGGCGAGGGAGCGCGGGGAGGCAGCCGGCGCCTGCGGAGTGGGAAACCTCACCTGCGGGAGGGAGGCGCGGTCCGGCGCGGCGCGGCGAGGAAGGAAGCTCGGCTGGAGCGGGGCTGGGCGCCTGCTGCGATCCGCCGGGTATAAGAAGCCCGGGAGCGGAGGGAGGGCCCGCCAGATTTCGCAAGAGAAGCGGTGAAGGAAGGTTTCCAGGAAGTGTTCAAGCTGGGAATCCCGGACAGCTTGAAGAACCAGAACATCCTGTGCTGCTATTGTCGCGGCTTATTCCCGCGGGGCATGATATCCGTCCGTCCCAGTCTTGGACCTGCGGTGCACCCGGGCTGCTGAAGCTTGAGGAGGCGGAGGAACCCGAAGCGGGACACCTGGACCGAGCTCTCCTGGCATCTGGCTCAGAGTGAAAGGCCCTGTGTCCTCCTCTGCAACACGTCCTGGATGTTCAGTGGGGCTCACAGCTGGTCTTAATTTAGGGAGATAAGTCATGTAAAGGAGCCAGATGAGAAGGGGCAGGTTACCTTAGGTACATTTGCCCCCTCTGTGTCTCAGGGGACTGCTGCCCAGCTCCCTGGGAATCCCGAACTCCAGGGACACTGGAGTCCCCCCTGTGACCTAGGCACATCCTCTTCTCTATTTTGTCATCTCTAGATTATCTGCAGCACCTAATACGATGTAAACAGTATTTAAATAGGTGTCACCCTAGAGTGGGGAATAAGGACAAGAAAAGTGTCTGCATGCTTGGTACGCAGTAGCATGGTTTTCCATACATTTCTGAGGTGTAGTTGGTTGAATCCACTGGTTGGGGGCGAGCCCACAGCTGTGGAACCCACAGCATGGAGGGCTGGCTGCATGTGCTGTTAGGTTGGTGTATCTTTTGATTTGGACAGACCTAAAACGCTATGGATGTGGTAGGTTAAACTTTCCACAATCATGATAACTTGTGGAAGGAAGTACTCCTGTGCTTCGAAACTCTGCAGTCAAAAACAGAACCCTTCTACTTTGTGACTCCGCCATCTGGTCTTAAATTCCATAGTGTGCTTGCCAAGATGCAGATTCCCATCACGTGGAGGTTGCTTTCCAGCTTTGGTGAACTCACCTCCCCTTTGCTTGGACTGTAACTCTCCCCAAGGGCATCTCTCAGAGTCAGCTCAGAGGCCACATCTTTCAGGAAGTCTTGTTGGGTCACTAACTGCAATGAAATGCTTTCTTCTTCCATACCGTGTAGCTATGCTTCATCGCAGTGGTCAGACCTGAGACTTGTTATTGTGTGTCTGCTCTCTAGCGGTGCAGGCTTCAAGGACTGGCCGCTGGCTGTTCAGCCTGGAATTCACCACCCACCTGAGCACAGTGCTTCACACATGACAAGTATTATTGCACTTGTTAATTAATAAGCCTACCACCAATTATTATGATTTGCAGAGTTATAATGTTGTTAGGCCAGGGAAGAACAAAAGAAGGTGTTGATTGATTTTATAGCATTGAAGTCCCCAGTTTGAAGATTCACAGATGAGAGGAGCGTGCCAGGGAGGAAGGCCGGAAGGTGTGTCTGTAAGGAGCCTGTGGTGGCTCAGCTTGATGTCTGGGTGAGAGGGAGACTGGGGGGACTCTGACTTTTAGCCTGTGGATCGGGAGTGCAGTAATGTGTTGCTCAGATGCCTTGCCTCTGGCTTCAGGCCTTGTTGGTACAGAAGCTTGATTCTCAACACATTGATCCCAATATCTAACAATCAGAATGAAGACTTTTTAGTTGCCAGTGGAATATAAAACAGCTGCTGTGAAAGAAAAGTTGCTGGGAGCACCAGGCATTCTGGCCCCCTCCCACTCTTCCTGAAGACTCTTCCTATGCAAGTCATTTTACATTCAGAAGGCCGCTCAGCGAAGTGGGGAATTGTAAGATTCCCCAGCTTACTGGCAGCTGGTTCAGATAGTCCATGTGCAAGGTGACACAAAATAACTAATGACTAGGTGGGGTGGCACAAGCCTATAACCCTAGCGCTTGGAAGGCTGAGACAGGCAAGTTGTGAGTTCAAGGCTGTCCTGGGCTACGCAGCAAGTTCGAGGCCAGCCTGGACTGCACTGTGATACCTTATCTCAAATAAACAAATGAATAATAGTAAATAGCCTTTGGTAGCGCTAAATTTTAGTGTCACTTGGCTTAATTATTTTGTGGTTTAACAGTTGATTTTTCCCTTAGGCCTGGTAGGGACATACAATTCATAAATGTCTTAGTTTTTCCTTAAACCCCAATATAGTGGGAAAGCAACATTTTTCTTCTTTTCAAGGACCTCTCCCAATAGAGGGAGAGTCCAAGTCCCTTCTCCTTCCCCTGGTTTTCTCTTTAAAGCGCACCACACCTTATTTCCTGTTAGGGGTTTCACAATGGCTGACTTGGAGACAACTGACTTGTAGTCTATTATTAACATATGTGTGGAAAACTCTTACTAACTAAACTCTTACTGGTAAAGATTGTTCTTTATCTGTCTGCCACCAGCAGCTGAAAGCTGGCGGCTATGGTACAGGTCACTTTGGTTTCTAGACACTGTTTGTATCAATTGTAAATTGACACAATGACCACTATATTCCCAAATACAGCTTCCAACAAATACAGAATTATTACTTTATCAATATTACATGGATGACAACTTTTGAAATTTGATGAGTATGGAAGGAGATCTATTTCAGTTGTATAAAATATTTTCTTTGCTAAAGGCAACTAAAGTCCCAAAAAGGGAGATGAAATTAGTGGGATATGAATGGAAAACCTGTCTTTAAGAGTGCTTATTTTAAGAGGCACGTGACTTTCTTATTTTGTAGTTTAAGGATTAATTGCCTCCTGTAGGCTTGGAAGGGACACACAATTCATAACTCCTAGTTTTTCTTTAAAATTAAACTTTCAAAATATGCCAATAACCTGAATACCCAGGGATTTGCTTTTGGCAGGATTGATCCTTTTTCTGGAGCCTGATCTTCAGAATCTAGATAAGTCCTTCCAGATGCCGTCCACTGTCGAAGTGTTCCTGCTTAGGAATTTCCATGTTTGCTACAGCCTGCATCTTTTCTGCTACTCCATCCCTCACCAGTTGCTACCTCAAATTTCCCAGATGACGGAACTTACACAAATTGAGGAAAACCAATGTTCATTAAATATCCATAAGCAATTGAGTGAAAGTTGCTTTTAGTATCTTCTGGCACCTTTTCTGTGTCGTTTTCCTTCCTTCCAGGGACTCCATGCTGTATGTGTCTGGTCTTGATGACTTTGCTCTATTCCTGCAGACCTCTTCTTACTAGGTACCACATCTTATTATGGGACAGAGCTTCCAACAGATGCTGGACTTGGGGGGGACTGATGTGAGTGTCATCATCAAGATATATGTGTCAGAAAGTCTTATTGACTTAAAGATTTGCCTTGTTTTTGGAGAAAAAGAAGTAAAAAAGAAAAAAAATGTACTCTTAGAGATGTTTCTGCCTCATCCTAAAGAAATGAATGTCTAATGTTCATTAGGGCATGTTCAAGCCCTCAATGATGTACTTTTGAGTATGGCTTTGTATTAGATTTTCCACTGTTGAGACAAAATATTTGACTTAAAGGAGAGGTTTCTTTTTTTAATTTAAAGAGAAGAAAGATATAAAAAAACATTAAAAATGATACAGAATTTCAAAACAAGATGACAGGAAATCAACAATGGTTATTACATTGCATGTTGTCATCTTCAAAGTAGTTGTTCAGATTACCCAATATAATGCATAAAAATTAGTCAAAAAACTAAGAAATTAAGCATTAACTATTCCTTTCAATAAACCAATAGAAATTAGTAATGCAATAATCTTACCTATCTTGTGTATGTGTGTGTGTGTGTGTGTGTGTGTGTGTGTATGCACACACATATACATTTCCCCCCTTTCTTCTTTCTTTCCTCCTTTCCCTAATCCTAGTTATTCTTTCCTTTTGAGCAAAAGGAGAAGTTTCAATGGCACTGTGGTGGCTTGACAACTGGCGGTCAACTTGTAATGCCCAGCTGAACTGAACCAGTGTGGTGCTGGTTGTGGAAGGCCCATCTGAAGATTATTGCTAACAAAATAAAAAGAAGAAGTGGAGAGGAAGAAGTTTAGGTGCTGTTGGAAGCTGTTGGTTCTCTTTGGGCTGTTGCTGGTTCTCCTGGAGGAGCTTGTCATGCTGGCCTTCCTGATGAACTTGGTTGTTCTCACTGTTGAAGAAACTTGGAACCTTGTTGTCCCTGGGAATGGCTGTGGTTCATGTTGGGGGAGCTCTGGCCCTTGCTTTGAGCATTGCTTCCTGGCTCCGGAGGGGAAGATGGCACACTGTTCAGTGTCCTGGAGAAGCTTGTTGTGCTGGCTTTCCTGGTATGGACTCCGCTGCTCTCATCATCAGAGGAACTTGGGACCTTGTAGTCACTAAGCATCACTGTGGTGCTTTTCAGGGGAGCTCTGGTCCTTACCTTAAGTGTCATTTTTTGGCTCTAATACAGATCCCTCAGCCTATTGGCTTCATTCTGTTGGCGTAGACTTTCCAGATTTCTCTGCTGCCCTTTGGGGCTTCTTAGTGCAGATCCTTGAAACAGGCCTGCACGAGACATTATTGTGGGCTCTTGGCCTCCAGTTGGACTCATGTGGTGAACTGTTATGGGCTCAAGGTCTTCAGCTGGACTCATGCAGGACATTGCTGTGGGATCCAGGTCCTCAGTGGGATTCTTTGAGTCGTAGTGTGTGGAGAGATTTCCCGCACTCTTTTTGTACATGACTCTTTGGGTGACTATTATAAAATAATCCTGTAAATTGTGCATCTGTATTGTATTGTTCCCCTTGCAAACCCTGACTACAACAGGCAGCTAGTTTTGGAACATTCAATCTGTGGATGACTAGCTCCAAAGGAGAACACCATGGCAGAAGCCATGAAAGAGCAAAAATGTTTCCTTCAGGGCAGCTGGGAAACAATGGGGGAAGGGCCCCAAGAAGAAGGGACTAGAGACCAGATATAGCCCCCAAGGTCATACCTCTATCATCTACACAGACACACCCAGAAGTATGTTTTACTAATCTGCTGGTCCTCTTAATCCATTCAAATTGAAATCATGATTAACCACCACAGGATGTAAGGAATATTTTTTTCCTTTTGCTTCCTTAGCACCTATGGCTAGGACCAGGGTAAGATTAGGCATGAGGGCAGGGCCCACAGTTTGAGAAGGTGCTCACTTCCAAACCTCACCCTGAATGAGCATAAGAACGAATGTCTTAAACTTTGCCCCACCATCCTCCCTGGAGTCCCTTTGTTCTGAGCCTGAAGCATCCATTTTTTTCGGTCTGTAACTCTGTCTTCATTTCCTTTTGATAAACACTCTTGCACGATTTTGGACCTTGGGATGCAGGTTAAACTGATAATGCTACTGGAATTTTAGGAGCTTGGCTTAGGCCTGTCTGATCAAAGCAGAGCCCTTGGTTTAGAGATGTCATGTGACTTGAGCTGGACCAATAAGAGGGCTTTTTGAAACGCCCAGGAAAGCAGCTCACCCCGTGTTGAATTGCTGGAATATAAACTTGCACTGCTCTGAAGAAAAGTAAGCCTGAGAAAGGAGAAAGAGAGAAAGGAGATGGGAGGAGACACGCTTGTAAAACTGTAGGCCCTTCAGGCCTGAGGAGGGGTCTATCACTGGCTTTTCAGTTATCAGTCAGTATTCAGGCGTCTGTTAAGGATTTGTGTGGTCCTGGGAGTCAATGGGACTGGGCAGGTAAGAATGCCCGCTCAGACCTGCTCTCTGGTTACACTTCTTCACCCTGCAGTCAGAATAAGGGGACATTCCTGGTTCAAAACAAAAACGAAACAGAAACGAACAAACCAAACAAAAACAAATCCTGTTGTTTTCGTCTCTTAGAAGATTTGAGACTTGAGTAAGTAGTCGATTTCTGTGACAGGACTTTTTCAGCTACTTCCCGGTACACTTGAAATGCAATTTCCTGTCTCAGCAAACTTCCTTTCCTGTTTCTTGCCTACTCTGTAGAGAAGTGGACAAACAGAACCTCTCTCTCCTTTCCCCTCATGCTCAAAAACTGAAGGGTAAAAACGAACTCAGGACATTGACTTGGTTTGAACCAGTTTCTCGGATTCCAGCCAACAACCCAGAGCAGCAAAGAAAACCAACCATTTGCCACCCACCTGCGCCCAAAAAAGCACTGATGGGAAAACATGCCAGACTATGACAGTACTGGAGAGTGGGCTGGGTGGTGATGTCAAGAATGACCACAAAGAATTTAAAAATAAGATATGCCCTAATGGACCTGGCTGTTGTTGCTGGGAGGCAGGGTGCTCAGGGAACTGGCTGTGTAACTTCATTCTTTGTATTTTTGGCAAAAGACTTCAGAGGAGAAACACAGGCCATCATGTAGGGTACAGGGTGAGTTTTTTACAGAATGGTAGTGGTGGTGGGGATGGTTAGAAAGGAAGGAGAGAGAGAGAGAGAGAGAGAGAGAGAGAGAGAAGGCAGGTCTCAGATTACATTTATATGAGCAACTGAGTCTATCAAGGAATATCCTTTCCTTTTTCCAAGGTCACTGTTCTTGTACACATAAAATGGGCTGAGTTTACCTACTCCAGAGAGAAGCGGGTTCACCTAATCCTGCGGTGGATGTCTCCATGCAGTGTGAGACCCTGAGGTTTCCAAACCTTTACCCATGGTCTGGAATTTGTACAGGGAACCTTATCAGAACACTTAGAGGATGTGACATTCTTTTAAGCTAAAGTTCGAAATCACAAGCTTGTGTGGATTTTATCTTTGGCTAATGATTAAGAAAAAGAAAGGGGGAAAATCATATCTTCTTTGTTGTTCAGGTAGCTCATAGTTGCCTGTCTCCAGGCCTGCTAGGGCACTGGCCATGACCAGGAGAAATCTGGAGGTGGCCCCAGCTATAACTGCTGACCTCTGAGGAGGTTCCTTAGTGATGGAAGGCTCCAAAGAACAGGATGTTCAAAATAATTTGCAGAGGTGGAGAAATGTCCAAGTTTGTTTTTTGTTGATAAATGCAGCAGGTATTAACAGAGATACTCTTTTGGTAACTTAAAAACTGAAGATAGGTCACCCTAGCCTCCAGGTGCACAAAGTGATATTTTAAGCTGTCAGTACAGCTATGAGTCAACAGATGGGTGGCGGTTACTGCTAGTAGCGGGATATTACTGGTGGCTCCTGCCAGCAGTGGGGTATTCCTGGTAGTTACTGTCAGCACTGGAGTATTCCTGGTGGTTACTACTAGTACTGGTGTTACTAGTGCTTACTGTCAGCACTGGAGTATTCCTGGTAAAGGCAATTCCAGTCTAGTCAGTCTGCATCCAGGGGTAGTACAGCAAGTTACTTAGACTTTCACCAGCTAAAGTGGAGGAGAAAAAGGTGAAGGCAGCCCTGCATTTTCGAGTGGAATGAGCACTGAAACTAGTACAAAAGAGGTCAATACAAGGAAAACGAAGGACAAGGATGGCGAAAATAATAGGTCATTCTCCCCTACATAGTTTTGACTGTAAAGACCAACTACCTGCTGAAAGTCATTTTTCCTGCTGGGAAGTGTCTGAAAGACAACAGTAAAGCTTGCTGTCACGCTGATAGTGTAAAATACAGATGACCTGGCAGTATCAAATTGGGATTGTCTTTTATATTCACGGATTATTTACCAAACAGTTATTTTCATTCCGACTGGTTGTTTTGGTTATATAAACTTCCTTATAAAGAGCTAATTAAGATACTTAAAGAATTGTTGTGGAGGCGCAAAATTTAAAATATGAAAGGGGTGCGTTGAAAATCTTTTTCTTCTAGACATTGAGTTCCACGCAGGCAGCCACACTGATGATTTGCTGGGCTCCTGTCACAGACAGGCAGGACACATACACACATATGTATTTATCTAAAAAATACAAGTGGCTGCCTAGTCGTCTCATTCTTCTACGTCTCGCTGTCCCCCTTCACTCCGGAGCCTGGAGATCATTCATGAGAAAGCAGCCAAGCAGACCTGTTTACAATGACACACATCCACGCCTAGTTTGCTATGTCGGCTCTCCTGTGCTTGGACTCTGCCTTCTGTCCACTGTGCTCATTACTTTCTAACACAGTGTACCCTCTTTAATAGGTTTATTGCTTGTCTTTCTTCTGGTACTCAGGAAAGAAGAAAAAAAATTGTGTGTGTGTGTGTGATTTATGCATTGCTGTCCGTATAACACTTAGAATGATGCCTGGCACATAGTAGAATCTTAATAAAGTACACTGAATGAATGGTTTGAAGGGGAAATAAAGGGATGGTATTGTCTCCCTAGTGTAAAAACCTGAAAGGGTAAATAAAACCCCAAATGTACAGGAGATATTATGAAAGGGAAAGAAATTGCTCAAAAGAAGGAACTGGGATGAAGGAAAGGAGAAAAAGAAAGAAAGAAGGAAGGGAAAATATACGTGTATGTGTATATTGAAGGGTAGCTATGATAACTCTCCAGCTGATGTCCAATGGTTTAGTGAAAGGAACAGTTAATGCTTAATTCTTTTGACCAATTTTGGATGCTTATATTTGGTAATCTGAACAACTAATTTGAAGACAACAATATGCAATATAACAACCATGGTTGAATTTCTACCGTCTTGTTTAGTGCAGTTCTCTATCATTTCCAATTTTTAAAAAATTACTTTTATTCTTTAATTGTTTGATCAGTCTTGTGTGCTTACATCCGGTAATCTGAGCAACTTCACTGAGGATAACAATACGTAATATATCCACCACTGTTCATTCCTATCAGTTTGTTTTGAAAACCTGTACCATTTTTATTGTTTTTGCTTTGCTTTGTTTTTGTCTCTGTTGCTGTTACTTTGTTATTTTTTAAATTCTCTTTAAAATAAAAAAGCTGTGAAAAGGTAGGTACAAATGTAATATCTTTAAAACCATTCAAGTCAAAATGTATTCTCGAGTTTCACCTTCTGCTTCATTAGCTAAAACACAACGCTCAAGTAACCATCTCTCCCAATTGTCAAACGTTCTTATGCTGAAATTGTTCAGAAGATGCCAACTGCCTATGGCTACTTTATCTCTTGCTGTTCTCAGGGTTCTGTCTTTCTTTTTGACGACTTCTTTTTCATCTGTAACCTTTTCATTTAATTACTTCTTTCTCAACTCCATATCTCTGATGTTTGCAACATTGTCCTGTGAGAGTGTAATAGAGTTCCTGGGCTTTTTTTTTTTTTGGAAAGTGCTTCCAAAGTGAGATATTGCTTCCTAAGTTCCTGGAGGCGGCAATTGTAAACAGGCTGTGCACAGAGGTCCAGCGCAACTCATTATATGGAAGACCGGATGCTTCCCTCCTTGCGTTATAGAACTGTGCCACAGCCGCGGAAACAATCTTGTTTCTTCATAACTTGGTCTCTCTTTTTTGTATAATGACTCCAGGAAAAAAAAAAAGGTGGAAATGTACTCTCCATTGGTGCAAGGAAAAACATTTGTATCATTAAAAAAAAAAAAAAAGGAAGTATAGTAAGCAAAGCAAACGGCTTCTCTACCAGACCCCTTCAGATATCTGCTTTTGTTGCCCTGGGGGATGTTTATGAATGTTCTTAATCTGTGCGTCTTTGAAATTTGCAAAGCAGTGGTTACACTAGATTTTATACCTGAGAAAGGCCAAGAGTAGAGAATATGTAAAAGCAGTGGAGAGGTAGGTTTCTAATTTTTATGTCATTCAAATGTGTATTAATTACAACCCTGAATCAGAACTACTTTCACATTGAACTTAAATCCCAGACCCTTCATCACTTAATGTTTATTCCTCAAGAAGATAAGTCATAAACAAGAGAGATATTTTGACGAGTTCCAAGAAGTGGATCAGTTAATTAATTATCTTACAGCAAATAAAGCTTTATCTGGAGAGGTGGAAGATAGGAAAGGGCTCCACCTGAAGGCAGCTTGGAGGGGGCGTGCTCATTCAGGGTGGGCTGGAATCTAGTTGATGGTTACCTCAGTCCTGGTGTCACAGTTCTGAAATGGTTTTGGCTGATGGCTGATCTCATTCCTAGGAAAAGATTATCTCCGTCTGGGGTGGTTTCAGTCAAGTCCACCTTCAGTTCACTTTCCCTGGGATTCTAGTTGATCAGAGGCTTGGGAAAGTGGCCGATGCCTTCTAGGCAGAGTTGAATCCTTTGGAAATTATGTATTCTGGTTTTCTCAGTCTTGAAAGCATGAGATTATGCAATCTCAGAGCTAATAAACCTTGTTTTGCCAACTTTTATACAAGACATTCCATAAATGATGAATCTATCTGTAGGGCTGAGAAGATATTTGATTCAAGATTTATGGTAACAAAGGATACATAACTAAAGTCAAACTTGGTCCTGCTTTTAGTTACCTCTGGGGCATCTGTAGATTCATGTGAAAAGTCATGGCTCATAGCAAAAATGGATTTGAAGTCCTTGTTTTGAAGAAAACACAAGAAATACTTTTAATGAGAAGCAGGCAAAGGTCCAGGATTCTACCTGTTTCTCATCTCCACTATGGGGGTCTCTGACTATGCCATGATCACATCATTCTTCTCTCAGAGACTTAACTTTCCTTTATCTTAAGGAAGAGGAGACAAAAGGTCTCTCTCTTTTAAATGTTAGCTATTCTACTCTTCCTTGTTGTGTGTTTAAGACTGACTAGGTAATCAAAATAAACTTCTTTGAAAAAAAACTATTAGGTTCCAACAAGTCTTCTCAGGGTTCCCCAGAAATTTAAACAGAGAATTTGTCAAAATCCACTTACTAGAAATGAAGGGCTATTATTACTCTTGGTGGGAGTCAACACCTGTCAGCCGTGGTACCTCCTCTTCTCTTCCAAGACTGAAACCTCCATTGTCCAGAGGGAAGGAGGCTAAGAAAAGGGCTCCCAAGAAATCCAAACCGACTTGGGCAACCTCATGGATTTCAGCTTGAGGTGTGCCCTAAGATCTCACCAAGGGCTGCTTTAATAATGATCATACCAACGTCACTGCTAAAAAAATGCTTACACAAAGCTCTTTTGCAAGTTTATCAGTGTGTATTGACTTTAACAACAGCCCTCTGAAGGAGATAGAGTTAGGAAAGTAAGATGTAGTATAGTGAAATGCTCTCTGAATTTGTGACAGAAAACAGACCAAGCACGAGACGAAACAGTACTGAGGTTTAGGAGGCAGTTCATTTACACAAGTGGGCTTGGGTGGGATTGATCCCAAAGAATCTGTCCTCACCCCCCCATGGAGTTTTGGGACTTTTATAGGGAGGGCAAACGGGGAGATGCAAAGGCAGATTTGGGACATTATGATTGGAGGGTTGGGTGACATCATGGGTTGCTAAGGGAAGTTAAACATCTCAAGTTACATTGTAAGGCCATCAGTTAAACAAGCATGAATGATACAAAGGAAGAAGTGTCCCATTATATTTGAAGTCATATTGCAAGGCCATCAATTACACCAAGGCAGTGAAGACAGGGTTTACATAAAGAAAGGAGTTTTCTGTTATCTGGCCAGCTGGACGTGTCCACTTGGTCTTAGTGGGCATCCTGGGCAGGCTTTTATTTATAATTTTTAATTTTCTTCTCCTTTTAGTTAATCAGAAAAGTCATTTTCAGAGATGTGAGTTTTTAGGGCTGTGTAGGAGGTATTGGACTTGTTGAAGGTTCATTTGTTTTGTAATGAAAGGGGTAAGCCAATTTAGTGGGCAAGGTCCTATTAGGAATGTGAGGAGGCTGGTTAGTGCTCCCAGTAGAGCTCCCAGCCATGGCTCCTGCTTTCTCAGGGAGCTCCACCAGTAGGAGCCTGTCTGCCTGTCTCAAGCCTGCTGGTTTGCCAGTTCTCACCACTGGCAGGTGGTTTCCCTAACAAGACCAGACTTATTAGCATAGTAGCAACATTCTTCTTCTAAGACGGGCAAGAGACTCTCAGCTGAGCAGTGGGGAGGTTCTAGAGCTCTGTGATTTTAGAGGACTACTGCAGCTAAGGAATCAGTTTGGTCTTATGATGGGTCAAGAGCTCTCTGCACGGCTGTGAAATCATCCTCTATTTGGGTGCCCAATTGTAAGTTCGATTGTTGGCCCATGCCCAAGGCAGTGAGAATGACACCCTGCAATTGCTATTCTAGCCAAAATTGGCAGTACCACTGGGTTGTATTTTTGGAAGGGCTGGTGGGCATCTTTGGGGCCCTGTTGACCTGAGTAAACAGAGAGGTCAGGTGCGAGGTAGGCGAGCTCACAGAAACTCACAGAGAAGTTGCCATGAGGGGCTATCAGAGGTCTTGAGGCAGCAATCAGAACATCTATACAGTCAGTTGAGACATTTGGTCTTGTAAAGGAACTCAGGAGGCAGACGGGACTCCTCCATACCTCTACTGGGTGGGGCTGGAGTAAGGGACTAGGGGTAGAAGAAGAGTTAGGGTTAGTGCCATTTGGGGTCAAGCCTAAAGCACAGTATGAGAGGGCAGTGAGGGCTATACGGAGCTAACATTCACTTCCCAGTTTAGGGTTTGCTGCTTGGAGAACCTGATGGGTGCTGTTAACTAGGCACATTAGGTTTGGTGTGAGGGGCCCTGTTTGGGACCTATTGGATTGAGATGCGAGAGGCACCAAAAGAAACAATGGCAGCTTTGGTGAAGGCATCTTGATGCAGACTGTGAAAAAAATGTTTCTAAAGGTTATTATCATTCCCAGATCCTTTCCCCTACCACTGATTCGAATACCAATTTGATGATCTCTCTGCCAGTCTTCATGAGTGTGGTCAGGGATTGAATAATTTATTGGATTGCAGTTTCCCTGTTGGCAGTTCGGGTTGGAGGGGGCCAGAGTCAAAGGTACTTTATCCCAGGTAAAGGTGCCATATCCCAGGTAGTAAAGATTTGGGCAGCCCTAGCGAGGACAGAAGAAATTGTTTAGATCCCGACAATAATCCTGATTGAAATGCTGTCAGATGATTCCATCCAACACAGACATATTTGTTATAGGTTCCATGATTTTGTTCCCAGTTTAGGGCTCTGCAGCCTGAGGAAAAGGGGCTGGTTTTGTAGGGGTAAGCATCAAAATACAGAGACAGGGTAGCCTGAGAGGGGTCCTGTCTGGTTTGATTAAGGATTTTTATAGTGCCAGCCAATTGGACTTGGAACTCCCAGGGTCCTGAATTTGTGTGGCAAACGTGTGTGACAAGCAAGCTGAGTAGGAGCAGGCACAGAGCATAAGTGTGTCATCTTGACCCTAGGAAAGGCCATTCAGAATACACAGCCCAGTGGTTACACCAGTGTAAAAGAGAATGAAAGTGACTTGTGGGGACTTGCCACTCCTTTAAGGAGACTTCCTACTCCTTCTCACTCTAGGTAGCCCAGAGCCCCAGGGTGAACACTGAGATTAACAAGAGGGAAGGGACTAAAAGCCAGACTGGGTAACAGAACATGAATCAATTTAGGTAGATGTTCCGGTGTATGGTGTCTGTCCAGCTTCAGCCATGTGTGGATCCCTCAGCTTCCAGAGTGTCAATAGCAGGGCTTTGAGTGTATTTTTCCTCAGAGTGATCTTCAGGGGAATTGATTCATCCAGGTAGGCTTTCCAGCAGTCATCTAGGTGAACTTTTTTGATCTGAGAATGATGGATCTCAGAAACTTTCATTGCTGCTGGACATGGTGGTAGCACATGCCTGTAATCCCAGTGCTTGGGAGGCTGAGGTAGGAGGATCCCTGCGAGTTCAAGAGGAGCCTGTGCTACAAAGTGAGCTCAAGGCCAGCCTGAACTGCATAGCGAGATCCTGTCTCAAAAAGACAGACAGACAGACAGACAGACAGACAGAAAGAAAGAAAGAAAGAAAGAAAGAAACCTTTATTGCTGTGGGAGTGATCAACGTAATTATGTAGGGGCCTCTCCAGGTGGATTGTAGGGTCTCCTTTTCCCAATCTTTTACCCACACTAGGTCTCCTGGGTTGACAGTGTGTGCAGGAGTCCCTGTGGGAATGATTGCTCTTTTAGCTATATTCTTACGTATTTGAGAGAAGATTTTTCCTAACTTTGTAAGTTGTTCCTGCAGAGATACATTATCTGGCTAACATAGGTCTCCCCAGAGACTTCTAAGTATGTATGGGTTCTCCCATATGAAACTTCAAAGGGTATATATCTTATGGGCCCTGGTAAGCTTCAGATCTGTAGGAGGGCCGTGGGAAGCAAATTTATCCAGGGTGCCTTGCTGATATGTAGTCAATATTGACTTTAAAGTCCTATTTATTCTTTCAAGTTTTCTGGAACTTTGTGGTTGTATGATACATGTAAGTTCCATCTGACTTTTAAGTCTTTAGTTAACTTCTGGATTGTTTCTGCCACAAATGCAGATCCATTGTCACTGCCTATGGTTAGAGGTGACCCATATCCAGGGATAATTTCTCTTGGGTAGCTTTGGGATATAATAGTAGTGGCTTAGAAGCTGATTCATAGCAGTTTTTCCCCCATGGGTGATGTCATGGTGATGATTTACCCAAGCACAGGCCAAATTCTGTGTAATTATCATCCAATCATCTGTAAAGTCCAAGCACTGTTTGGGTCCATGTAGGGCTTTTCTTATTTTGCCTATTTAATTTCTTCCTTGGAGTAGTGGAGGGGCCCAGGGTGGAGACTGAGGACAGTTTTATGGGCTATTTCATGTTGGGTTTCCAGATTATGTACTAAATCATTTGTTCCCCAGGTGAAACCTTCTGCTGCTAATTTGGTGGCTTTGTCTGCTTGTGATTGCCAAGAGTGACAGTGTTCTTTACTTTTTGGTGCCAATGGATAATGGCCACCTTCCTAGATTTCCAAATTACAGTCAGGAGTTGAGAAATTTCATCTTTGTTTTTAATTTGCTTTTCTTCTGCCATGAGAAGTCCATGTTTCTTGTATAACATTCTGTGGACATGAACAGTGACAAAAGTATACCTTGCATCAGTACAGATGTTTACCTTTTAATCTTTTGCCAAGTTGAGAGCTTGTATTAAGGCCCACAGTTCAGCTGACTGAGCAGACCAGTTTTGGGGAAGAGGCCCAGCTAGGAGCACCTCTTTCATACTAATGGCTTCATAGTCAGCCTAGCATTTTTCATCCCTGACTGAGCTACTGCCATCTGTGAACAGGGTATACTCAGTGTCAGGCAAGGGTTCCATCTGTAGATATGGCCAGCTAGCAAAAAAACCTTGCCTGCCAAGGCAAGATAGTCATGGTCTGGGGGGCCATGATCAGTGGGCAGGAAGGTATCTGAGTTTAGGGGTTTGGCCAGCTGAAAAGTAAGTTGAGGATTTCCACAGAGTAGTCTTTGATACTAAATGACACAGCTGTTTGAGAACCAGTGATGTCTCTGACTGTTGAGTAGGTCTCATGTGGTACCTGAATTGTTAGATTTTGTCCTAGGGTTAACTTGTTAGCTTCTTTAATCAGAAGGGCAGTTGCTCTGGCCTATAGTTCCTGTTTGGCTTTCTCACCAGAAGGAAGGGAGTGTTTAAGGCAACTGGCAGTCAACCCGGGTTCTGTACTGTCTCAGGCAGGAGATGTGGGGCTGGATGCCAAATTGGGCTTCTCTTGACATAGAGTATTGTTTAACAGAAACAGGAATCGCAGTGGGACAGAGGTCAATCACCAAGGGGGCACGATTTATTGCAAGGCTTTGGGCTGAGTGCTCTGCCCATACTTCTGGAAACAAGTCTCTCAGAACTTCAGTTATGATTGTCAGTCACTTCAGGCTGATGTAGGCCTGATTCTTCTTCTCAGGGTACATTCAGAGTTAATATCCATTCCAGAACAGTGGACCCGAGTGTGAGGGAACCTAGGTGTTTTGCAGCAAAAGAAATGGTTGTTCCCAATCTGTAGAGGAGGTCACACCCCAGGAGAGGAAGAGAGTACTCAGGCATATATAAAAATTCATGTTTGATTAAGCGTCCACCAATCTGGGAGGACCTGCTCTGGCAGAATTTCTTTTCAGATGGAGTTCCCATGGTGCCGATAACTTGGACTCACTGGGAGATCAAAGATGTGACAGGCTGAGTTAAAACTAAATGTTCAGCCCTACTGTCTACCGTGAAAGTCATAGGTTTTCCTCCGATTCTGGCAACAACCATGAGCTCTTGGGGGCCCAGCCTAATGGAGCTCAGTTTGTTCTACTCATTGTCATCAAAGAGAAGGAGAAGAGGCTCAGGTTGGGGTGGCTCCAGCCAATTAGGTTTCTTTGTATCTCATAGATGGAGGAGGTATTTATCTTTCCAGTGTCCAAATTGTCAGCAGCAAGCACACTGGTCAGCTGTCAGGACATAAGGTTTGCCACCAGTTTTAGGTTGAAAGGCTTGTGGGGCCCCCTTGTATCAGTTGCAGGGATGGGATTGGCTTTGGTAAGATATTTCAGGAACAGGCTTTTCTAACATTGCAGCTAGGAGAAAAGCTTTCTGCTGTGTTCTGCAATTTACTTTATGTCATTATTACGTCTTCTCTTCTTTCTCAGTTCACAAAACCCTTTTGAGCAATCTGAAGTAACTGGGTGGCATTCATGCCAGCAAAGCCATCAACCGTTTGGATTTTTCTTCTAATGTCAGAGGCTGGCTGTGCAACAAAAGCAGCTTTAACCGTCTGCTGATTTTGAGGAGCCTCTAGGTCAAAATGTGTATAGATCCAGTGAACTTCACAGAGTCTCTCATAAAGTTTAGCTGGGCATTCACTGGGTTCCTGAATAACTTCTGTAATCTTACACATGTGCTAGCCTCCTCTGAGCCCCAAGAAGAGGGCTGCGTGGTATCTTCTGCCATGTTGCAATCCCAGTTTGGATGTTCTTGGGGAGAACTGCATTCACCAAAGGGTCAGGATCAACCACAGTGGCATGGACTTTTGATTTCAGCTAGGCTGGGGCCTCATCTAGAATGTGGCAGCATTCTTCAGTACTAATCATGGTCAAAAGGAGCTGGGACAGTAATCCCATGTTGGTAGGTAAGTCTGGAAGATGGATGTAAGGAGGTCAGTCATTCCTTAGGGCTTTTCCTAATAGGATGGGTCATGGTGCTTCCAATTCAGGAGGTCAGTGGAACTGAATGGCGTTTGGGTGTTTGGATGAGTGCACCTCCTTGGTAGACAAGGAGTGGCAGCTAGTGAGAACTGGAGATTTGAGCTGAGTGGCAGAATTGAGGCAATGGCTGTTAGGGCTATTAGTGTTTCTGTCCATGTTGACAGCATCTGATAAAGAATCAGTCTGGGGTTCAGGAGGTGTTGAAGTGGTTGTTGGCAGTGGAGCTGTGGAGTCTGGGATAGTGGCCAGAAGCTCTGGGTGGGCTGGAGGTAGTGTAAGCTGGGAAGTGGGTGGGAAGGGTGGCAGACACAGGCCTCTGGACATTAGGAGAAATTCTAGAGCAGATGCTGGGATAGGCACCATGGGTACAGTGGAATCAGGAATAACTGTTGGAGACAAGGGGCCACTAGAAGGTGCAGTTGAAGCAGGCAAAGATGGGAGTGGGTCCTGAGAAGTGCTTGACAGTGGTGACATTAGCAGGACTAGGGGTGGTAGTGGCTGTGATGGCAGCGGCCTTGACCACACTAGTGGTGCTGTTGGCACTGATTGCAGCAGAGGTGCTGGCTGCGGTGATAGTGGTGCTGGCTGTGACAGTAGTGCTGGCCACGGCTGTGACGCTGGCTGTTGTACTGCAGAATCTAGAAGGGCAGCGTGCCCCCTGCAACTGTAACAGCATTGCTTAGATTGGCTGTGGGGATGCTGAGGCCAGCTGGACAGCTTGGGGCCCATGATATGTATGGAGCAGGCAAGTTGGACTTGGAGTTCTCAGGTAGGACAGGGTAAAATCTCTCTAGTTTAGGGCAGGCCCAAGAGGGTTTCAGGCAGTCTTGGGAATTTGTTTTGATAACCAGAATGTTCCTTCTCTAATGCAGAGCACAGGCACCAGGCCAAGGTGGCAAGCTTTGACAAGGTTAAGCCAGGAATCAATATAGGATAACTGGTCAGGGTGGCTGGGCTTGGGGTCTGTTACACCATTCCAGACTTACCAGACAATCTCACCTTGAAACTTCTCTCAGGTGGCCAATACAGGCAGAGGTCTGGCAAGTCGAGCTCACAGAAGACCTAGAGCCTTTGAGGTTTCATCTTTACTCTGTAGTCATCAGGGAATCCTCTTTTGAAGTTTTTCAGTGTGCAATTTCTGATTGTGCGTTTATTCTGACTTGCACTCCTTCTATCTCCCGATGATATAGACAGTGTACCCTTGAATTTTGGTGCAACAGATAAAGGGTGGGTGCCTCTCAGAGAGGGATCATTCAGATGGCCACCTGGCTGCTTGTCTCTTGGCAATTTGGGACCGTATGGACTATGGAGAAGTGCTAGTGGGGTCCGTTTTGTCCTTACTAGGTGTGTCCATGGAACTGCAGGTTGGGGCCCAATCAAGCTAGGTAGCTCTGAGGTCCTGGAGGGGCCTTTTGCTGTGCAGCACAGATGGAATGGCCTACTGCTTTTGCTACCATGACAAACATTGACACAGTCATTCAGCAGGCACTCAGAGGTTAAACATTCTAACCCCATTCCCTTGTGGGTGGCCTCAACTAATGAGAGGCGATCAGGCTCTCCTTTTGCTTGAACCAGAGCAGAACTGACTGACAGGCTGACTGGGGTGCCCTCTGGGGTCTTACTTTATCTGAAGACCTGACTAGACTGTGTCCTTCTCCCTCTTTTGGGCCTAACAAGGGCTTTTTGTGCCAAGCATGGGCTTCCAGTCCTGGTTTCCAAGGGGTCCCCAAGGGGTCCCCACTGTCACTGCCAGGCCTGAGCCAGTGAGCTAAGCAGTCAGCATGGTCTTTCTGGTCAGAGCCAAGAAATGTGACAGTAGACAGACCAAATACAGGAGAAATGGCTCCAAGAAGGTTTAGGAGGCAGTTTATTTATACCAGTGGGCCTGATTGGGATCTCTCCCAAAGAGTCAGCCCCCACCCAGTGGGATTTGGGGGCTTTTATAGGGAGGTCAAGCAGGGATGTACAAAGGCAGATTTGGTGCATGATGATTGGAGGGCTGGGTGACATCATGGGTTTCTAAAGGAGTTTAAACATTTCTGATTACATTGCAAGACCATCAGTTAAATAAGCATGAGTGACACACAGGGAGAAGTGTCACATTATATTTGAAGTTACATTGCAAGGATATCAGTTACATAAAGGCAGTAAAGACAGGAGTCTATACAAATGAAGGAGTGTTCTATTATTGGGCCTGCCAGACATGTCCTCTTGGTCTTGGTGGGCATCCTGGGCAGGATTTTATATAAAATTTTTAATTTCCCAATTTGAACTCAGGTCTGATAGTTCTTCAGTGGAAAAAATATTGAGAACATTTGTTTTGTATGACTTCCTTCAGCCTCAACATGCATGTCACATATGTCCCTTCTAGGATAAAAAGCAGTGATTTTTCAGTAAAGCATTAGTAATCTGGTTGCTACCATCAACTGTGGATCCACTACACACCAGTAACTGCTAAGAATTGTGGGAGGTACCAAAATATAATAAAATAAAATTCTTCCAAAGACATTGGATTCATTTAAAAGTAAATTCAATAAGGATTATACATCCATAAAGAATTATTATCATTAAACAAATGAACAAATAGATTAATAAAATGTTTATACATCTCTACTTCTAATTTTTGGATGACTATATGTTATTCTGCTTTGAAGGTATGGAATTATTTATGATGTTGGATTCATGCAGAAAGGCCACATCGCCATACTTTGGCATCACTTTTAAAAAATAGTACGTGCAAGCTGTTGGATTAAAAAATGAATGTACATATTACAGCATTGTGTAGTCTCCCCTTTTTGAACAATGACTGGCCGTATGAGTTGATTTGTATAATTCAGGTGGAATTTTCTTTTTATACTACATTAAGAATCCTTCCTACAATTACTTTAAGGCTCTATAAACATAAAAAATTGGCTTTGTATCACAGATGAACTATAAATTATTTAAAACTCGCAAAGAGTTAATTTAAGTACAAATATAGATACCATGTCTGAACAATTAAGGTCTAGCTCAGTGTGGGGTGATACATTTGCCCATTTCACTTAAGAATTAGGAACACTCTTGGGCAGTAGTGATCAAGGAGAGTCATCTTGCTTTTCCATCCTAGGCTGGTCCACACCTTCCTGTGCTGGCCTGGGTGCACATGACTCCAGAGGTGACTGCCAGGAGCTCTGCATTGGGTACATAATTTCTCCAAGTCCCTGAAGTCCTTCAATTTTCTGTCTAGCTATACAGACTGCATCAACTCTATTTTTATTGTGTAGTTACATATGCCCCCTATTTTTCCTGTACAAATCTGCAAATGCCAGTAATTTATGGTTAAAAAAGATACTGAGGTATCTGCTAGTATAATCTAGAGGAGAAAAATGCTTTATGCCCTGTACTGCCTGGGATCATCTTTTCACTAGAAATTTCTGTGCTAGGGTGTGTATAATTTTAGGAATCTTTGTGGGTAGTACGTTGAATTTTGTCCATTAAAAAGATGTTTGGTCTTAATCCCTGGTACCTGTCAATGTGACCTTATCTGCAAACAGGGTCTTTAGGGATGTAGTTAGTTAAGGATCTAGAGATGAGGTCATCTCTACAGTGTACAGGTTGGGCATACCTGACTTCTCTGACATGAAGAATTATCTTGGGCTGCATATAAAGTATATAATATAGTTAACAGTAACACAACTTCCTTTATTTGAATTTTTTATTAGACCACAGGAATGTCCAAACTGCAGGTTTCAGGTTGGACATGCATTAGGGTGAGACTAAGTCTAGTTACTGGCATCCTTGGAAGAGAAGGATGAGGGAAATTTGATATACAAACCCTCGGGGAGAAGAAGGCTGTGTGAAGCAGAGTTAGAGATCAGAGTCGTGTAGCTCCAAGACAAGGAACGTTAAAGGTTGCTGATAGCCACCAGAAGGCAGGACAGAGGCAGAGAACAGCTTTCCTCTCCAGGGCTTCAGAGGGAGGCATCCTTGCTAGCATCTTTATTTCAGACTTCTGTCCTCTGGAATTATGATAATAAAGTTTTATTGTTTTAAGTCACTAATTTTGTGGGTTTTTTTCTTTTTACAATAGCTGTAGGGAAGAACTCTGCTTTAGGCAGGAATTGTGAATTTTGGCTGGAGGACAGCAGTGAAGATTGTCTTCTGCTAGTGATCATTCCTTTCTCCTGCTGCTTCCTGCCTTGTGTATCACCAGCTGTCCACCTGGCTGGGTGAAGGCTGCTTCTGCCACCCTAACAACCCAGTACCAACAACAACCAATGAATTGAAGAGAAATGTGTAGTTCTGTGGTTTTGCTTTTTAAGTATTTCCTGTGTGCTTTATATTGCTCTTAGGCTAAAATTTCCATTTTCCAACCTAGGATTTTGAAAAAGACTGAGTAGAATCTGAATCTTATAGAAAAGTTTAAATCAAAACTATGCAGACAGAAGACAGATTTGGAAACATGCACTTAGAGATTTAATGTTGTCATTTGTTTATTGTGTTTTTTTATTTTTGAGGGAAAGTCTCACTATGTAGTTCAGGCTGGACTCAAACTCGTTGCGATCTTCCTCCCTCAGCCTCCCAAGTGCTGGGATCACAGGCACGTGCCACTATATCTGGCTTATCTTATGGGTTTTTAAGACACACAGAAAATCATGCTATGCTGGGTCAGTGGAAGGAATGCCTCGACATGGTCTTTTGTCAGTCTTTCTGGGAGTCAGTTTTGTGGTAAAGTGAATTTCTAGGATGGTAATTCTCATGGTCTGTCAGTGATTCGTTATATCCACAAACCTTAATCTTCTTGCCAGCTGTAGCCATGGTTCTGCTTCTGTACTTTCTGAAAACTCAGTCAAGTTCTAGTAGTTTTGGGAAGTGAGAGCTTGTGTTCATTTTATTAACAATCAGACAGTGTGCACTAGTTATATTTGTAGTTTTTATAAAAGGGACACCAGACGTTCCTTTGTGTTTTCAGATGGGGGAACAATCTTTTCTGTGCCCAAACTAAAACCGAGAATTTCTTTCAGCTATGAATCCAGGCTGTTAACAACAGAGCCTTGGAGTACTACGTTATACCCTAAGGCTTATCACAGTGGAAATCACTGGTATTGTTGTTCCCCCCTCCTTATGCCATAGTTATTTTCAAGTGTTTTTCATGCTAATTTTCATAGATTGAGATATTAGCTCTACTACCAATCTTGCTATTTAATATATTGTTACATATTACTATATCACAAATTTTCTAACATTTTGATAACTGTATTTCAGCTGATTTTCAACTGCAATTCAATTTCATTTGCTTTTGTAAAGCTATTTCATGTATTTATGCATATTGTTCTTGTTGGGGACCACAGTGAAGTGGCTCTGAGCAGGAGTTAATATTAACCAATTGGCTTTTCATATTTACTTGGGAGTTGTCTGAGGCTTAGTCACCTTGTCTGCTGATGGGCAGCTGATTCATAGTAAATGAACCTCTATGAGTTACTGGTCACTGCTGAGGCCTGTATTGGCCTGTGATGCTGTGACGCCTCAAGGACAAGGTGACCACAGCTGAGGATGCCTGGCTCCTACCTCTGTTAACTTCAAGGAGACTATGGCTGCAGGCATCTCACCCCTGCTGTGAAGGCCTTGCTGGAGATTACATAGTTTTCCTAAATTAACATAATATTACTTAGAGGAGTCCTTGCAAGGATTCCCAAGTCCTGCCCAGATCCCTACATTTTCTTCAGTATTCCCCCTCCCTTATTTGTAAACCTAATAAATACGGGCCACCCAGAAAAGTCTTTGGCTAATTCAGAGAACAGAGAAGCTGGAAGAGAATTAGTCCCTTCTGGAAGTGCTGAAATCATATTCCATTGTCTCATTTTTTATTTATCCCCTCATCCATCCACTCACTTGAGAGATTGCAGGCCAGATCAGCCTGCAATAACTTAGGGTTGTTTAACCCAGTATTTGATAATTCTGAGGAGTCCAAACACTTGGATAGGCTACAAAGAAGTGCATGGTACAGAGAATTTGACCTTCATGTTATCTCTTAGAAAGAAAGACAATAGGGTCTGTGGCCACTAAGCCATTTGCACCTTCAGAAACCTGGGTTATTTAGCTCATTTCCTTTTAAGAGTATACGTGAATGACAGTAAATAACATTTCAATTTTCCAAAATGGCTCAAGTTCTTTAATTACTTTACATTTTCTTTATTGCTGCACTGTACACATTTTATTAGATTTTCTGCCACAGGGTGCAGTAGGTTATGGTCATAAATCATCTGTAGCTCTCAGTTTGGGCTTTGCATGTGTTAGGATATTTACTCTGTTTGACTTACATATTGACCTGCCTCATTTGATTTGTCACTGGAAGTGGGAAGCATGCTACTCTTCTGTGTTAGTGCTGGAAGGTGCAAGTCATTTTATAGGTCATGAGGAAAGAGTGTCATGGAATTTCCTTTGTGGAAGTGAAAATGCTCTTTGTATCCTTGTGTCTCTCATAATGGTGTTATTCTGCTGATGAGGTAGCTTTATGAGTATATAGGTATATGGCCAAATGAAGTGATATGTCATGAAACTGCAGTCCTCTGATATATTCAAGGCAGGCAAAGTTTGTTATTTTTAGCTCTGTATAGGGTAAATAGTTATAGAACACTTTCTTTCTAAACCAATTGTAAAAAATCATCAGTGATGGAACTATCCAGGAATGCATTTGCACATATATGGAATCACTTACTCACTCAGGATTGTTGGTTAAGTCCTGATCATCTCCCAGGTTCATGCTACGCATTATTTTGAAAGCACTCAGGTTATCTGTTAGTCTGTTTCATGTATCAGATTTGATATCATTCAAAGCTGAAAATAGCTGTTCACAAGCATAACATGATTCAAACAAAGTAAGAAAAGCAATCTCAAGTCCTTTCATTGACTTAAAATTATTTGGCAGAGAATTCCACTGCAAGGATTTTCTTTTCAGGACTGACAACCTTGCTGTCCTTTATTGTCATTTCTCACTATCTTCTTTTTTTTCTCAAGTGTTGCATGCCGTTATAGTTTATTTTTCCAGATAGAGCTTTCTTGAAATTGCAATACCTCCATTTCCAGCTTTCCAAAGTTCAAGTTCTTCAAATTTGGCTTGCTTTGGAGAAGTAAGAAAACATAGGGTCATTTCCATCTTATGTAACTGTAAAACTCTGTTTACTAAAATTCTCTTTTGCAGCTGCTACAATGCTAGAAAATTTCTGGTAGATTTCCTGATGGCTGGAAGGTTTATCTGCAAATGTTTTAGGATTTTCTGGATGCATTTATAGATTTGAAAAGTATTTCAGCTGGCAGGTTTCAAGGTTTCTTTTAAAAAACCTGCAGTTTTCTTTCAAATGTTTTGATATCACAAAACACCCATTCTCTTATTTTCCCTATGCCTTGTAGATTTTGTACAGCACACTGAAGTGTAGTGTAAAATCTGTAAAAAACATGAAATTGATAAGCCAGGCCATATCAATGAACTTTGGATATTCCTGCCTTTTTTCATGTATAAGCAGCGCAATTTCATCGAGGCAGGCTACAAATATCTCCAGGGCTCACCCTCTACTCAACCACTGGACATTACTGTGTCTGAATCTCATCAAAAAGTACTTGACACTGCCAAATATTAAGAGCATGAGCCATGGTGTAATTCACCATTATTGTGACATTTTTCAGGATATCATATAATTGTTTGCTGCTTTCCTTAGCACAAAAATCTTGATATGTAGTACAATGAAACTGCATGACTGGATGTTTTGCTCCTTTAGAAAAGAACTGTATGAAATCAGATATCACCCCCACCATGCAAGGTGTCCTGTAATTGAAACCACCTCTTGGTCTTACACCTTGTGACAAAGTGCCTCTATCACAGCATCGTAGATATCTATTCTTTATATTCTTCCAGGCAAAGACACCAGTTTTACTAGCTCTTTTCTTATGATGTTACCAACAACACAACTCCAAATTACTGCTGGCCTTGCAGGATTATTTATGCCTATGCTGTCATCCAAGCAATGGAGTCACACCCTGCATTTTGTAAGTCAGTGGTGAGCTGCTGACTAAAATCACTTACCAAGTGCAGGACTTGTTCTTTAACAGTATTTCTGCTAAGTGGCATCTCAGAGATGCATTGCATAATTTCATTCTTTTTTGGGAAATCGTGAAAAAGAGAATTACTCTTAGACAACATGGATATTTTTATAAAATCCCCATCAGAAAAGGGATGAACATGTTTTACTATGCACAGCAAAATGTGAAAGTTGGCAGCTGTCAGATGATTTGTTTTAGAAAGAGTTGCAAAAACTAAGATACTGGAAATATTTCCTCAATTTCCTTTCAAGAAATTCTTTCCTTTCAGTTTCACTTAGTCAGGTAACACTTTTGTGGTTGATGTCAAAGTGCTATCACATTTGGTGTGTGACACACAATATTTTCACTACACACAATACATGCCACTTTCCCACTATGTTCAATCACTCCAAATGACTGTCTAAGCCTCTTGGAATGATCCTCTACTATTGATCTTCAGTTTTGCTTTTTTTCTGTATAGTCATTTTTTGGTATATAAGACTTAGAGTCTAGCAGGGGTGGGGGAGGTACGTGCCTGTAATCCCAGCACTTGGGAAGCTGAGAGAGGAAGATCGTTGTGAGTTTGAGGCCAGCCTGGGCTACAAAGTTAGCTCAAGGCCAGCCTGAACTACATAGCGAGACCTGTCTCAAAAAAAAAAAAAAAGAACACAGTCTGCAAAAATACAAAATTAAAAAAAATATGAAGCACCCAATACAAATCTATTCCTATATCCAAAACAGCTAACAGTATTAGCTGACACTACAGAAATGGATATTCCCCAAATAACAATCCAACAGCAGTGATCATCAGCTGGGGTTCCTTTTGAATTTTCTGACTGCCAGTGCAAGGGGGCAGTGTTCCACTGACTATCAGCTTTTGGTGTTCTCTCAGAAGGGCATCTGAGTGCATTTCCTACCTGTGGGGCTTCTGCTAAAATCAGTCTTTGCTTTTGTTTTCATAAACTCTTCACAAACAACTAAATATGATGCTGCAGATCCAAATATGCCAGTGGGGCAGCACAGTATTAAAAGTCTTAATCTCTTAATTAAAATATCTCTTTGTTACATTTTAGATATTAAATTTCAATTTTTCATAAGAAATTCAAAGGTAAAATCTTGTATTGATAAAAATGAATGTATTAAAACTCACAGCCAGTCCAAGTGAAAAAAAATATATCTTCTTGGCAGAATCTATCTATCTATGTAGAGAGATATAGGTATATATATATCCTTGATGGCTCACTGACCACCCATGCAAAAGCCTGGACAAGTCATGGCCAATGAGTTGTGCCTTGTGACATGATCACCTGGTGCCAATACTCCTTTCTGAGCATGCTCATGCTATGTGCATTGTTGTCCAATGTTCAGCTGCTGCAGTGATGCTGGGGTGATTTGACTCACATGCTGGCAGAGAGGGCTCTGTGTGCCCACTGGGCATGTGTGTCATAGGTTCACTACCACTGGCACAGATAGAGTCTGTTCAGCAGAAGGCTTTATTTAAGCAATGTATTCATGGGGTTCCCTGTCCCCAAGAATGCATACTATTAAATGGAATCCAGAAATGGACAGAGATTAGTGTGGAAAGCAGCATAATATGGTATATAAACATATGAACTAGTTAGTGTGCACTGATTCATGGATCTGAAAGTTACTGGTTGTGTGACCAGGGTCAAGTTACTTAGCTTCTCTGTGCCTCCATTTCTGCATCTACGAAGTGGAACATGAATAATACCTGTCTCACAGAGTTAGGAGCATTAAATGAGACAACATTTGTAAAGTGCTGAGAGTGATGTCTGACTCTTAATGACTTTCATTAAATGGCAGTTGTTATGAGCAAAGTTTTCTATACATGGCTACTGAATTTAGTAAGCTGGGGAAAAGGAAAGAAAGGAATGAAGAAGTTTAATACTTTTGCTTGTGTTTCCTTTCATTGGTTCCTAACACTTTCTTTTTTTATTCCTCTTTTGGATTTTTCTCATTCCATTCTTTTCTTCTTCTTGAGTCACATGGTCATATTATCAATGAGAATGAGGATTAGGTGTGGAAAAAGCAGTAACTTCTGGCAGTCACTCTGTGCAGAGTAGCCTGTCATGGTAATGGCTTGGTTTGTGTCTGGGTGCCCCCCAAAGCCACATGCAGTCATGGGGTGGGCTTTTAGAGTTTTTGATTCATGGGTGAGAGTGCTGCATTGCCCTGGGGCAGATAGTTTGCATATGTAAGGGAGAGGAAGAGGCTGCTTGCCACCACTCTGCCCTTTTGCTCTGGTTGCTTTTGGGGTCTTCCACCTCATCAACAGTTGCCCTCTGCCATGTGCTACTCTGCCGTGGAGCCAGCCAAGTATGGACTGAAACCTCCACAGACTGTGAGCTGCATAGAGCTTTCCTTCCTTAATTTTGGATGTCAGGTATTTTGGTTCAGCAACAAGAGAAAAGTAACCAGGACAGAATTAGGTGTCATTTGGAAAATTTTCCAGGATGTTGGCCTTAAAATTTTCAGGAGGAGTAATCAAAGATTAAAAGAATGTGAGTAGGTTAATATCTGAAATGCATGTGATATCTTTTACCCTTCTTAGCTATTTCAGTTCTGTACTTAATGCAAATAAAATTTCACTTACATTTTGAATGAGCTATGCTTCCTTGTTTTTAGAGAGATTCAGAGTTCTAAGGTTGAGATTTCTTATTAATAAAAAAGTTTACAGATATAAATCTTCATTTTTTGATCTTTATGTTAATTATAAAATCTCTTTTGGTATTTTTTTTCACAGCCGTGTCTGCTGTTGATTTAATTTGGGTTTTGGTGGTGTTTTGAAATATGATCTAGCCAGGGCTGTTGGCCTTACTTTTTCCTGGAAATTCTAGGTATATCTGACTTTCTCTTTAACACCTTATAGTACTGTGGCTGTGTATTGCAGCACAGAACTAAAGAATTTTTGTCTGGAAATTTTTATTTGCTCTTTTTGTCCACAGACTCACTTTGGTACTAGATTAGGACAGTTGGAAAATAATGCTTTCCTTAATGCCTACATTAGCTTGTCCTGATTAGTTCATTAAAAACCAGGTGTTAGATGCACAGTCAGCCCCAACTTTTAAAGATATTATGTTTGTGTATAATCACTTATTTGGAAAATCAAGAGGGGTGAGGCAAAGGGTAAGGGTAGTTGATATGTTTTCTTTTTAGTGTTAAAGAGAATAAAAATACAATAAAATGATACAGAATTTCAAAACAAGGTGACAGGAAACTCACAATGGTTATTATATTGCATATTGTAATCTTCAAAGTAGTTGCTCAGATTACCAGATATAGGCATACAAAACTGATCAAACAGTATAAACACTAACTGTCCTTTTCTATGAACTAATAGAAATTAGTAGTAAAATTGTCTTAGCTGTCTTGTATGTGTGTACATATGTATATTTTTCCCTTTCCTTCTTTTCTTCTTCCCTAATCCCAATTGTTCTTTCCTTTTGAGCAGTTTCTTTCCCTTTCACAGTAACTGTTGTACTTTATGGATCTTATTTACCCTTTCAGTTTCTTACACTAGGGAGACAATATGATGTTTACACATGTGAGTCTGATTTACTTCACTGATGGGTCTGGTCTCTAGTTGTGTCCACTTACCTGTTAAGTTTGAATGAGACAGGTTTCAAGACTAGATTAAGACTGACTTGTTAAATACATTATAAACACTGGGAAAAAAGTCTGGTTAGAGTTTTAAAAATAAATCTTGCATGAAGTAACTGAGTTCTTAGTGAGGAGACTGTTTTGGTTTGGTCATAAGATGAACATGGGAGAGAAGCATACTTACTAAGGTGATTGGAAGCTGCAACAAAGCCACCCACATGACTGGAAACAGATTCTGATGACACATTAACCACAGAGAGGAAGCTCGAGTGGCTTATAAGGTCACCAAAACTCAAAGGCCAGAAAGCACACTTATTAATAGCATTCTGTATTAAAGATGCTGGATGGGAGCCTCACAAGGTCAGTGAGAAACATGTTAAATGAACCTCTACCTTGGGTTTCTTCAAGGCTTTGCTTAAAACCTGTGGCTAATTTAACAGAGGTATCCAAATAAAAGGTCCTTGTTTCATTTTGTTTTCAAGGTACAGCCAAGCAGAAATCACTAGTAAGCTTTCCACTTTCAGATTGTATAGAATAGCACGTGTTATGGTTGATATATTGTGTCAACTTGAAGAGTTTAAAGGCTTTGTGACTGAGCAGTTTTATATCCTGGGGTAAAAAAGACAAAGATGGCCTAAAGACATTACTAAGAGCAACAAGTCTCTACCCTTTGCAGCCTCAAACCTGCAAAAGTAAAAGACTTGGCTTTAAAAAAAAAAGCCACAGAGTGACATGTTCCAAAATGGCAGTGGCAGCCACAACAGGTTCCAAAATTGCAGCAACATAAAAAAAATTGTAAGAAAACCCTCCAGATCAGGTTCAGAGTGCCCAGCAATCCTGGCACTCAACCCCTATGGCCAAAAAAAAAAAAAAAAAAAAAAATGCTTAGCTACTGCTCCAGGTGACAACAGACCTTGACTTCATCCATTTGACACTGATTTTAGACACACAAAATACAAGAGTTCTAAGGTTTAAAAAATCTTCCACCTAAATTTCAAAAGGCCTGAGAGACCAGACAGTGTGCCCCTGGGAAAACACTATATAAAGCTGTCAATATAAAACAAAAGATGCAGTAGAGACCACAAAAGTTTAGAAAAGCTAAAAAAAAGCTACCAAAAAATCCTCCAGAAAACAAACAAACAAACAAAAACTCCAAAGGAGGCCTAAGAAAAAGTCATAAAATCTACAACAACCAAAAGTACCATAAAAATAGAGTTACTCAAGGCTTTTAGAGCTCACAATGTGCCACAAGTTGCTTCAGATGCTAAATATAAAACTATAAGACTTAAAGTTTGCCCTGCTAGATTTTAGGCTTGCTTTGGTCCCATTTCTTTGTATCCCCCTGTTTATAACTTTTAAAATAAAAATGCTTATTTTGTGCCATTAAATGTTAAGAGAATTTAACTTTTCATTTATATGGGGGCTTACAACTAAATACATTTGCCTTATACCTCTAAAGAGACTTGAAACTTAGACTTTTCAGCAGTGTTAAAACTGTTAAGACTTTGACAACTCTTACAGATAAACTAAATGTCTTTACATAAAGGGATATACATGAGTCTTTGGGGGACAAAATGTTATGATTCTAATATAATCCTGATAAATTTAATGCTGGTTCTTAAAGATTGTTAAACCTGTGTTATAATGTTCAAGTTATAAAATAATAAAAATAATGTCTTTATATTTAAAAACTGGTTTTAAAAATGTGTCTAGTTGCCAATTGACAAGGGGTGGATTGTTATGGTTAATACATTGTGTCAACTTGAGGAGTCTAGAAGCTTAACTAAGTGACTCAACAGTTCTACATCCTGGGGTAAAAAGGACACGTCCTTCCTGCTGTAGGATGCTGTTCATTGTGTCAACTTAAAAAGTTTGAAAGGTTAACTATGACTCAGCAGAGAGCTAGGATCCTCACTTTATATTCATCCTGAGCCTGTGCAAGAAGAGGGCCTAGAGATGGGATGAGTATGAAGGACCCCTGCCTCCTGCCTCAGGGTGGGTAGGCTGCTCACAATATGGAAACAAAAAAGACGCTTGTTCTCCCCGTTTTGCTCTTGCTGCTTTTGCTGTCTTGGGTCACCTTAAAGTATTACTCCTTTGCCCTGCAACCCTGCCTTGGTGCCAACTGACTGCAGACTAAAACCTCCACAAACTATAAGCTAAATAAACCTTTCCTCCCTTAATTATGGGCGTTAGAAATTTTGTTTCAACAATAACAAAAATAACTAAGACAGTATGTTTATATAGTTTTTTGAAGGTACTTTTATTACTTTTGACAGCATAATGTGAGCCACAAAGCTTCAGAATTAGTAAAAATAACAGTCTCTTTATTGATATGTATTTGTTATGGAGACTTTTTCCACTGGTGAAGTGTAGGATGCATGGAAACTTTTAATTAAATAAGTGATTAAGAGGGATATTTTAGTTTCTTCTGGTTTTATACACCCAGACCACAAGAATTAGGAAGTGGGATTGGATGACAGGTTTAAATATCTAAATAAGTAAATTTAACTTGACTAACAAACTATAATATATAATGCTTGTATTTTCTTTCTTTTTTTTTTTTTGGTTCAAGTGAGAGGTGAGGAGGGAAGAAGATCTAAATAAAAGAATAATTTCTATTTAGTACTTTTAAATTTTAAATTAAATTAAATTAAATTTATTTTTTGGTACTGGGAATCAAACTTAGGGTCTTGGGCTTGCAAGGCAGGCATTTGTGCCGCTAAGCTATATCCCAGGCCCAGTGCTTTTTGAAATGTATTTTTGACTGTGATAAAAGTCATCTAACATAACATTTACATCTTAATCAGTTTTAAGGGTGCAGGTGACTGGCAGTAAGTACATTCACATTTATTGGGCAACAGTCAGCACCACTGGTCCCTAGGACTCTTGATTTACACTCATATGTTATGAGGTGAAGCTCTCCTGTCTCGCATCTGCAAGTACGAACATCAGAGTAGAGCTAATTTAAGGAATGTACAAAATGCAAACTATGGCTAAAGGTAGAATTTTGTGATGCCCAGTTGGGAAGAGCAGAAAAAGATGAAAAGGTATAAGTGGGCCATGTTTCAGGTGATTTTATTTTATTTGATAAGCACCATTTATCTAAAAATACTCAACCTGGTGTCCATACAAAATTTCTGTTCCTAAAATCTTGTTACGTATTTCACTGTCAAGGATTAAATTAGATGCCGTGCTGTGTGCTGCTTTGGCCATAAATTGGCTGGAATGGCAGGGGTTGTGTTTTTATTCTGGAACTTGAAAGAAGCTCTTCACAAATCTCCAGATGTTAACAACCCTTTCTTGTTCCAACCTTACATCTCCTATGTCCAAAACTAGCAGCAGAACTTTATGTCAGAAAGAGGGCTTTATTTTCCCAGGCCAGAGGATTCATTCGCCATATCCCATGCATTCAGAAAAGCGCTGGGAAGCAGCTGACTCCAGGACTAGAGATCAGGAAACCTTGATAAAACTCAATCTGCGAGGTCTGGAAGAGGCTGCATTTCTCTTAGTACTGAGGGAGGGAGAGTCCGGCACCATAGCCAAGCATGGAGATGAAGAGCCACTAGAACCAGTAAAAACATGTTCTTTTCTGTAACTGTCTCACTGTAAGACCTGGTTATACAGAATTTTTCAAAAAGACCATGTTGGTGAAATTAATAGTGGATTACTACCAACATTTTAATAAGCTGAAATATAAGGGAGTAGAAAATATCACAGCAAATGTTGTCTCATGAAACTTTTAGGGATTTGTGTGTATTTATTTATATGTGTAGTCTAAATGGATGTCTATATGCAGTGGTAAATTGCCTTATTACCGAGAATCATTGAGAAAAAGGAATTCAGTGTGGTTGAGACCATTTGTTAACTTTATGTAAGTGCAGGCAACGGCTTTCTGAAGGGAACCCCAGTTGCAGAAGAAATAATACCAAGAATCTGAAAGAAAACTCGCCAGCTACCCCTTGAACAAAGGACTAATATCTAGAATATATAAAGAACTAAAAAAATTAGATGCTCCAAATTAAAAGACCCAATCAAAAATGGGCATCAGAAATGAATAGACACTTAGACACTTCTCAGATAAAGAAGAACAAATGGCCAATAAATACCTGAAAAATGTTCAACATTGCCGGCCATTTGAGAAAGGCTAATTAAAACAGCACCGAGATTTCATCTCTTTCCAGAAAGAGTGGCCAGCATCAAGAAATCAACCAGTAACAAATATTGGTGAGGCTGTGGAGATAAAAGGACACTTCTTCATTGTTGGTGTAATTGTAAACTGGCAAAACCAATACAGAAATCAAAACACTAAAAATAGAAATTTCATTTGATCCAGCTGTTCCCCTTATAGGTTATAGCACCACAATTTATAATAGCTAAATCTTGGAAGAAGCCTAACTGTGCATCAACAGATGAATGGATGAAGAAAATGTATCTGTGCATGATGGAGTGGTGCTTTGCCATAAAAAAAGATAAACTCTAACCCCCACCTTAACCTTAACCATAAACTCTTGACCCAGGATCTATTTTGGGGGGGAACTCAAACCATCATACTATATAGTTATTTTTTACACACACTGAAAGGTTTTTCCTTAGAAATTATTTACAGGATTAGTAAGGAGATTACTAAGAGGCACTGAAGAGAAGCAGAAAT
Organism: Dinomys branickii; assembly: GCA_004027595.1. Classification (NCBI taxonomy): domain Eukaryota; kingdom Metazoa; phylum Chordata; class Mammalia; order Rodentia; family Dinomyidae; genus Dinomys; species Dinomys branickii. The sequence continues at coordinate 61,959 of PVLD010011101.1, forward strand.
AAAGATGGTGCCCATCTGAGCAACTCTGCAGAGCCAGCTTGGAGAAGCTCATGAGCTGGAATGGTCTCTCCTAGATTCCCTGATGTTCTCAAATTAGAGTGTATTACGTGACTTTTTTCCCACCAGCCTGACAATAAAAATCATTTCTGAATGAGTAGGGTTGGAAAAACTGTCCTAACCTTGAGCTGAAGTGCAGATTTGACTACATCACTCTTGCCAGTGAATGAGAGCGTAGTTATTCCTATTAACTTTCATTCTGATTCCTTTCTACTTTGATCAAATTATGTCAGTGTGATTTGGACGAACAAGAGAAACCTATAAACTTAGGAGTAGTTTTATGAATCAGTGAAACTCAATTTCTTTTGTATTTGTTCCTAGGTAGCAAAAATATAAAACTCTGTTGTAACAGGATTAACAGAGAACAGAAATATTTTCAGGTAAACTGCAGAAAAATACTAGTTGTTTTTTATATAATAACAGTGGGATGGGAGAGAGAGAGGGGAGGAGAGGGGGGAGGGGAGAACTGAGGAGAGGGGGAGAAAGAAGAGAGGGGAGAGAATTGGGAGGCAGGCAGGCTTGGGATAAAGGAAATAAAAGAAAAGCAGATACATCTGTAGAGAGGCATGTTCATAAACTTGCCATTTGCTGTATGCCATCTCACAGGCAGTACTTTCACCAGAGCTACAGTCTTTTCTGTCCTTGATTATTTTGCCAGCGTCCTTCTCTAGGGAACTTTTGCATTTGCTTGACATATGACTTGAGAACTGTTAATATTGCTTTGGTTTCCTATTGTAGCCCTCCGACATTGCTTCATTGTAAGAGTGGTTGCTATTTATTATCATTTCAAGGTGGCAAGATAGGACTATGTGTCTAGGAAATATTACACAAGTTATTCTCTGTCATTGCAACAAACAGCCACTTCTCCTTTCGGTTTTCTGCTGCATATGAAGTACATTTTCTTCATCATGTAGTTCCAAAATGTATAACTGTTTTGTTAAAAGGTAGTGTTCATTTATTATAGCTGGTTTTGAAGTAAAGACATAAAAGCAATAAAATAAAATTATATATATGTATTTCAAATACTTAAGAGCAACCTAATAATGTCTTGTGTATTTCTTTCCAGAATGTTTTGAGTAAAAAATGCATTATTATTTTTAACTAAATTAGCATTATTCAGTATTCTAGAAAAGAATGCCTTTTAACATTAGAACTATACTGTAATAACATCAAAACCTCTAAATATTTTAGCATGGAGTTAATGGCTTTATTATATCTTGGTGCATGTGTGTTCATGGCTTGTTTACTCAGCCTGCGTTATTAGACAATTATGTCATTTTCAAATTTTTATGATTAGGATTGCACACAAAGTCAACATCCTTATAATTGAATCTTTCTTCGTGTCTATGGTTGCATCACATCCAGTAATAAAAATGCTAAGAAAAAATAGTACATTTTGAGGCTTTTGATATATTTTTCTCTGACAGAAGTCACAACTGTTTTCACTCTGCAAGGAGACATTTTTACATTTGTTGCTCTTAGCAACCTTAACTTTATATTCAATGGCCAACTACTGTGATCTCCAGCTAGTGAGTAAACATCCACTTCCAATATGTTTTAGAGAATTCTTAATGATACACATATGTCATTTCCTGATTCTTCCTCATTTATGCTTTTGAAAGAAAGCTAGTGTTTAGCTGGGGGCATGCAGTCTTCTCTCGAGACCATTTCCACATCTTACTATCTACCTGGTCCTCCACCCATCCTGAGGATTTGGTAAGGACGACAAGGAAAGCACCCAGCACCCTGTGGTGTGAATGCCTATGTTGTAGCCCAGCTATATTTGTTGAGAGCTCATGGTGGAGTTCCACTCACTGTTGCTGTGTAAATGAGAACGATAGGAAAATAATCCCTGAACTACTGATTTGATATATTCTGTTCCAAACAAATGCGTTTTAAAGAAGACTAGAAAAACTCAAACAGTTCATTTTGTGAGATAGAAAATTTAGTACATGAAAGCTTGATTTCTGCTTTGAACCTGATGGAAACTATTTTTTAGTGGCATGAGACCAAAGAGTAGGAGCAGATACCCCCCTATCATATCTATAAGGAATGTGCTTGATTAATCATGTAGGTTTACTGGAAAAGCTATTTAACGATAGAGAAAACACCTCTAGGAGGAACTTGGCGTGTTTAGGGCAAATGTTTCATCAGTATGAGCCGGTCTGATGTCTTTGCCTCCCGCCCGGGTCTCATCTTTCTTTCCAGTATCCGCACTTGGGATTGCCCTTGTCTTTGCTCATGGGCCTTGCTTGGTTGCTGCCACTGAAACCGCTTAACTTTCATCGCCCAGAGGTTCTTCCTCTTCCTCATGACTCAAGGTGCCTCATTATCTGGCCCTGCGGCAGGTACAAGCTGAAATAATATCACATGGGAGGGCTGCTCCCTCGAAGGGCCTCAGCCTGCCAGGAGTATAGTAGTATGACTATTGCTGTTTTACAACCTGAGAGACAGGAGGGACTGAAGCTGCCTTTACAACACTTCACACACACTTTTTCTTTGCTTGTGTTTTGAGACAGGGTCTCTTTCTGTAGTCCGGGCTGTCCTCGAACTCACTGTGCAGCCCAGGCTGACCTCAAACTTGCTGCTATTGTCTTGCCTCAGCCTTCCAGGTGCTGGGATTATAGGCGTGCACCACCAAGCCTGGCTGGCACATTTGTGTTTGACCGCAGATGGAAATATCTAGGTGCTTAGGTATTAATCATTTGTTTATTCAATTGATAAAGATTACTTGAGAACTTTCTGGGCATCATTTACTTCTGAATATTGTGGATTCTACAATGAATAAAAATATACAAATCCATGACCCCATAGGGAAAACTACAATCTAGTACAGGTGACAGATAATTAACAAATTGTGTCAGTTTGATAATTTAATTTTAAGTAGTGACAGCTGTCATGAAGTAAAATTAAATGGAAGATGAAGATGGGTTATTTTTCTTACTAGAAGTAAAGGAAGACCTTTCTGAGGCAGTAGTATTTGAGCAGAGAACTGAAGGAAGATACCTGTAAGCCCTAAAGATAACTGTAGGATATCTGAACTTCTGAGGGAAAACACAAAGGCCCAGAGGTAAGAGTGCTCAAGAAGGAAAGAGGCAGGAGTGTCTGAGTAGAGTAGGTGAGGAGGAGAGTGGTTGGGGTCAGGTCAGAGACAGCCACAGGAGTTATGCTAAGCAATGCATTGAGTTATGCACCCAATGAGAAAGCTGGACAGGGAGCTATTTGTGACTTTCAAGAGAAGTACTCTGAATCTTTTGTTGCTCGTATGGATGTCTTTCTATTTCCGCTTTCATGATTCTGTCCTGTGGCACTGAGATGGGTGGGCACTTTTTCATGTTGCCTTTTGCTTTTATCAATACTACCACACAGGCAACAGTTTACACAGATGGACCTTTTCTTTCTCTGCCAAAACCAGAAATATGGAGATATCTGGAGCTTAATAGAAAGCTGTGAGGTAGTTAATTTCTTCAGATCTCAGGTAACAGAACGAGCTCAGATTACCTATAAAACTTCCCTTGGAAAGTTGATGGTGTCCTTTGTCTTTTGGGATGTAACAAAGAGGTCCATCTAAGCCTTAAGAAGCAGAGCTGATGGAATGGAACCAGAAGCTATCTGTGGATGAAGTGCACAGTTCTCATAGCCAGGATGTAAAGATGGTGTCATATGCGACGTTTTGTGACTACTCTGTGGCCACCAGCGGCATGCTCTGTGTGTGTGCTTTGTGTGGGTGCTTTGCAGGGCAGAGGCTTCTCAATGAGAGGCTCACCCCTCCTCTTTCCCCCACAGAGCTGACCTCCTGGGCATCTGGACTGCAAGTTTCTTGAAGCAAGAACAAGTTTTTATCTCACTTTGTATCTCCTCCCATAAAACCGACAGCGGAAAATATTTTGGGAGTTTAGTTGTGCTTTGTTCTCTGCCCTTCATGATCCCCAAGCTGTCCCTGTAGTGATCTATAATTTCAGGTTCTAGTTTTCATTTTGAAAAGATTTGCTGATAACTTAGCAAGCAGTTATAGTTTTATTGTGTAGAAAATTTGCCTTGCTTTTTTTTTTTTTTAAACACGTACTGTTGTGCCAAGAACACGGAATTTGGAGTCAGGAAATTGTATGAAATCTAGTTTCTGGGAAGCGGACGTGGAGATTCGTGAGAGGGAGTTTCCTGGGGCATGCTCTGGGGATCAGGAGAAAGCCGATTTGGAAGAGGGAGAGGTGGAGTTTCAGTCTGTCGATCCTAGAGGGACTTCTGCCCTATGAAGGCCTTTTGGTGTTGTCCACAGTTCAGGCAACAGGACTAGGTTTCTATGCATTTCAAAGATGGGTATGGGAAGGGTGCATAACCCTGGACAAAGCAGATCCCTTGGGCGTAATATACTTTCCTGAGAAGATACAGCTGCCAGCAGGCAGGCACCAGTCCAACTTGCATTTTGGAAGTAAGCATTTTGCCTCTGATGTTCTAGGTAGAGACAGGAGGAGTCTGATTGGTCCCAAATGTCTACTACAAGGACTTAAAATTCTCTTCTGTGTGCCTTAGGGCAAACCTCCTGACTCCTGTGAGTCATGATGTCTTCACTAAAAAAATAGATCAAACCAAGCTGATCAGTTGACCTCACTTTAAAAAATGGGATTGAAGACAGTGCTGTGAGCACTGCCTAGGACACACTCACTTATTTTGTGTAGTTCTCTTGGTAACTCTATGATAGATCTATTTTAGACAAACTGTATTGATGAGAAGATGGATCCTCAGAGAGGTAAAGATATTTTGCTTGAATTTAAACAGAAAAGACACAGAAAATTTAGTCTCAGGTCTTCTTATTTTAAGCCCTTATTTTTGCCTCAGTAAAGAAACAGCATTAATAATACTAATACAGATGGGGATATATCTCAGTAGTACAGTGCTTGAATAGCATGCCCAAGGCCCTGGGTTCAACCCCCAGCAGCAGCAGCAGCAGCAGCAGCAGCAGCAGCAGCAACAACAACAGCATCTCTCTCTCTCTCCCTCCCTCTCTCTCTCTCTCTGT
>PVLD010011102.1:0-67025 GCA_004027595.1 Dinomys branickii
TATTATTCAGCTATAAAGAAAGACAGTTTTGGGGACTTTGTAGGCAAGTGGTCAAAACTGGAGTCCATACTCATAAGTGAAATAAATCAGTGGTACATGTGCAGGCAACGTATTGTATCACTGGTGTAAGAACCTGAGGGTGGGAATATAAACTAAGAGACATGAAGGAAATCTGTTCAAAAACAAAGAACAGATGGGAGGAGGGAAAGGAGAAAAGAAAGAGGCAAAAATGTCTGTATGTATATATGTATATACATATGTGCAGGAGGGCTAACAAGGTTCTACTATTGTATTATATCACTTAATGCTAAGGAATAATTGATGACGGGTTATTCTATCAATCTTGTATGTCTGTATGTGTTATCCTGAACACACACTTCAAAGATATCAATATGCAAAGCAGCAACTATTGTTGGGTTTTTTTAATTTTTATTTATTTATTTATTTATTCATTTATTTATTTTTGTCTTTGGTTTTTTGTTTTTTGTGTTTTTCTGTTGTTGAGATGATCAATTGTCTGACCAATTTTGCATATCTGTATCTGTGTTCATGCATATACACTTCGAAGATATCAATAGGTAAAGCAACAACCTTTGTTGAGTCCATGTCACCTTGTCTGTAAATCAGTTTTAATTGTACTATTTCTTATGCTAATTTGTGTCTGTCTATTAATATGTTTTTGTGCTTTTATTTTTTAAAATAAAAAAAAATGTCATCCTTAGATATTCCTTATTGGTGTGCTGATGACTCCAAGTTGAGGGAACCAGAGAATGCAGGGAATTCCATGGACCTGTGTCATTTGATGAAAGGGGTATCTTCAAGATTCAGTTCATTGTTGTGACCTCCACCCCTGGATTCCTATCTTCCATCAAGCACAACTAACACATCAAGAAGAAGACTAAAATTTTATATCTGACCTAAAGAGGCTAGTGCCTGTTTCCCTACTCTTGTGGAATTTTCAAGAAACTGGAGAAACCAGCAGAGCTTTTTCAGGAGGAGTTTAATGGTGCACCACTAGAAATGCTCAAAGCTAGACTGGGCCCTGAACCAAGGAGAGGCCCCCTTTTATACCATTTGTGATGTCAAGCAATTAGATATGCAGAAGGGAAACAAAGGCAGTTAGTCACCTTAGTAGTTAACCTTACCTTACTGTAAAAGGAAAACATATCTTGCACATCTCAGGAGTTAGGATGCTGTGCAGCTTGTTTGTAAACCCATTAGTTAATTTTATCGGTGTTGGTACCCAGTGTTGTCTCTTTAAGGAGCAGAGTCCCAAGAGAGAACTGCCTGAAATGTCCCCCTTAATGAGGAAAACACAGGACTCCTGAGAAATTCAAGGATGCATTCCCGAAGGCGTGGCTGCCTGAGGAGCTGCTTGCCTGAGCCTGGAAGATTTTAGAGGCAGAAAGGCTAGGTTTTTCTCTGAGTCCTGCTTTATTGTGGGCCTGGTTTTTTTCCCTGACCACTTCCTCTATGCAGCTTGTCTGTCAGACCTGCCAGGCCACCTTGGTATTCACAAAGGAGTAAGTACCAAGGGTACAAAGCAACAGGATGGATTAGAAGAGGATGGATCTTAAACTAGCCTCACACTTGGGGTGTTTTCCAAATCATGTAGACCCCATCCCAGAACAAGGAACTTGGTCAGAAGCTAGAAGACATAGAAGATGATGCTAAGGCTCACTCCTGGTTAACTACTAGCGGCCTAAAGACATGCAAATAAGGGAGAGGATGATAAACTTGAGAAACATGAAGGAATTTGACTTGGACTGGGAGAATGGATTAAACCTAAGTAGCATAAAAAGAAGAAATGTGTGTTCAGAGTGAGGTTCCGGAAGGGACGTGGCATGTCAGAGTGACCCGGCCTGTCTGCACATAAGCACTCCAGTACAGGAAAATGGTGGGGGTGGGCAGCACATCTGGAGAGGAACATAGCATATATAAGGGACTTTCAGAAGCTGAACTTCAGTCCCCAGCCCCTTGAAGGTTTTTGGAAGGAACGCATAGTAGTGGTGATTTTGTTTAAAAGGCTCAGTATGCGTCAGTGACAAGAAGGGTATCTATGCAAGGGCTCATCTCTTTGCAATGGGAAATATGGCCCAGCAAAAGCTTCTCCCAGTTTCCTCACTTTTATCTTCCAAGGAGAGTGTCAGCACCAAACCAAGTATCAACCAATCTTAGTTTGACAAAGTTAGGAGACAATAAAGAGGAAATAATAGAGATGCTGCACTTTGCTTCCCAAGTTTTTATCAAATGATAAGATGTCTGCTTTTTTAAGATGAATAACAAATCAGTTGTGGTAGCTGTAAATCCAACTATTGAGGAGCCCAAGATGGGAAGATCACAAGTTCAAGGTTGGTCTGCACAACATAGACCCTGTCTCAAAATAAGAAGTGCCGGGGGTGTATCGCAATGATAATGCTCTTGCCTAATGTACACAAAGCCCTGGGTATCAATCCCCAATTCTGTAAAAAAAAAAAGCATAATAACATAATGGAATGAACCTGGCATCTCTCATATTATTATCTCTGAATTTACTGAAAGAAATCGGTGTGCCCTAAAATTTGCTTCTAAAAGTACATGCCGTCTCCTCCATTCTGCCACAAGAATTTACTTGCCTCTAAGAGGATTTAGAATACTTACATCAGCAATGCATGAATAGTTGATTTTAAGCTTTAACTACAAAAATTGATTTTTGAATCCCTAGAAATAGGTTGATTTTGACATCTCTGTGAGTGTCTAAACCAGGCATGGCAAGGCTGGTTCCACAGCTTTGCTGTAAGTTCAACGCCAGAAAAAAATGGCAGATGTGATGAAAGGAAACCTCTGATGTACACAAAAGAACCTTCATCTTCCAGCCTGGATGGAGCATGGACAGGATGAGGCTGAACATGGAGTACAGAGGTCCACTGCCAGTGTCCTGGATCCCTGTCCTCTAGTGCAGCTTTGGAGCAGACAGAGGTGGGGAAGCCTGCCTGCTCCCACCCTGGCCTTTGGGAAATGGGCCACTGGGAGCCACCACATCCATCATGGTAGGTCTAGCAGTGATGAGAAAGACTAAAGAAAGACGACTGGTGATCCAGGGCCTGTGCAAGGTCTGGACCAGCAATTTGTCTTTTCCTCAGTAGAGTTTCAGGGGATCTGAGAGTGATTACACTGCCTGAAAAGCCATGGGACTCTCAAAGCATGAGATCTCATGACCTGCAAAAGCCAGAGGGATCTGTTCCATGTGCAAAGCAAGCTCCATGCTGAGGCCCAGCCATCTGCAACCAAAGACTTGAGCCAGGGCTACAGGACCCGTGACCTTCCCCTTCTCCTCCAGGTTATGTCCTCTCCTCATGCAGCCAGATGCCCATTGGGGAATGGAGGGAGCAGAGGCTCAGTGAGAGTAAAATCTGGATTCTGAGGTAGCTGGAAAGCAGGTACTTTCCTGTCTCTTTCTCATCCCCTGCACACGGGGGCTTGTAAGAAAATTCAGATGATTCTTAAGAAACTATAAAATCTGGGTTTTCTTCATTCAGTAGTTGCCCTTATTCATGTGAGCTATGTCCCAAGTCCCCCCCCCACCCCAACTTTCAAATAGTACTGGCCCCATAGATACCATTTTTTCCTACAATACATCCTGTTATGCTTTGTGTCTACATGTCCCCCCAAAGACTCATGCAGTTATGGAGTGGCTTTTAGAGTTTATGACTGATCCATGATTCAATGCTGGGATTATGGGTCTGAGTGCTATACTCGCCCTAGGGCAGATAGCTTGCTGGGATTAGGGATGTGAGAGCTATACCCACCCTAGGCCAGATAGTTTGTAAATGTAAGAGAGAGAAAGAGGCTGCTGGCCGCCATTCCTCCGGCCATTCCTCCCTTCTTGCACTTGTTGCTTTGCTGGGTACCACCTCCATGAACTGTAGCCCTCTGCCATGTGCCACTCTGCCTCAGAACCAGCCAAGTATGGACTGAAACCTCCAAAAGCTGTAAGCTAAATAAACCTTTCCTTCCTTCATTTTGGATGTTGGGTATTTTGTCTCAGCAATAAGAAAAAAGTAACCAAGACACACCCCCATGATGAAGTGTGACTGTCAGGACTATTACAACAATGTACTATAATAAAAGTTACATGCATGTGGTCTCTCTTTCCATTGACCTTGAGTAACTGAAACTGAGGAAAGCAAAACTACAAGAAAAGGGATATTTTTCTGTTATTTTTGTGCTATGGAAAGGGCATGCAAGAAAGAATATCTTCTGTATTTATACTGATACATAAAACTGTACATATTTACTGCATTTACAGCATGTTTTGAAATATATATAGACAGACACACATTGTGATATGAGTAAGCCTCATGTCATTATTATTTTCATGGTGAGAGCACACTATATCCACTCCCTTAGCATTTCTCAAGAATATTATTAAGCATAATCATCATGTTGTGCAATTGTTCATGTATTTCACAATGTATTTGATACCACAATTACAAGTTTTTCTCATGATAAGATATTTTCTGAAACATTTCCCTAATGGAAACTTAATCATGTTGTTGTAGGTAGGTGTTATAAAAAGAATTCCAAAGTTACATTGACAGTATACTTCACTTTCCAAAAGAATCTGTCCTTTCTTTCCAATTTCTAAACACAGTTGTTGTCCAATAGGTGGCCCTAAACTCAACACTGTACAGTTCGCCTATCGAACAGCAGGGCCTCTGGGAGGAGTTCAATCCTTTGTTTCCCGGAAACATTTATGAGCAATTAACTGACTGAGGAAACAGCAGAATTAAGCATCTTGCTAACAAACTGGTATGTGTCTTTGGTGTTTATTATCACCAAGCAGAGCTGAATTGCAAATCATATGGGCAGCAGCACAGTACATTTTGGTTCTGTGACTCTGTTGAACACCAAAGAACACTGCATTACCTCGAGGATTTCTGCCAGTTTTTTTAAACACCTGCAACTATCGTGACAGGAAAGGAACAGGTTCTAAAAGATGAGCAACTGTGGGGATGGAGTTTAAAAAGAAGAAAGAAAACACAAGCTTCAGCCATCACAAAAGACTGCTTGATTTTAGATTGCCAGATTTCTTGTTTCTGGCTTTTAATCAAAACACAGCCAGCTGCCTGTATTTAATGTTAATTGTTAAGCCCTTCATCTCAGCTGATCATTTTTCTTCAGAACTGGCACTGTAACAACATGAACAAAAATATGAAACTCTCTTGCTGACCCAGTTTGGGGGTGCGGATGAAGAATTACTTCTAGGATTTGGTTACCTTCTTATGAAGAACACAGACTCAGCTTCCTAAAACAAGACAACAGACAACATCTGTGCCTGGAAATTTCCCTCGCTCCTGCTATATTCACAGACAGTGGGTACAGTGAATAAACCCTATTAAATCCTTCTCTCCTTTTCCGCCAGAGTTCCTCTCTCCCCCAAAGAGCAATTCTTGCACTTCAAGCAGAGGAAGATTTTGTCTGGGGTCAGCTAGAGGGCTTAGCACCTTCCTTAGCTCTTCTCCGCTTCCTCCTTAGCTGAGAACTCTGAGATCACAGCCCTGTCCTTGACTGCACTTTGGAGAAGTTTCTCTCTGCTCCTGGACTGGGAACTCCAAACATCTTATCCTAGCCTCTGATTTTTCTCGGGGGTTAGATACCTTAGCCTCCTTTCAGGATTGGAATGCAAAGAATGCAGCTTCCTTGGAGTGAATACAGAATTGCAGGCAGTCAGACACGACCTCCCTCCCCTGCCTCCCCCAGCCCCCACCTCTTCTCCCTCTCTCCAAGTCGGTCTGTCTGCCTCTGTCTCTCTGTCTCTGTCTCTCTGTCTCTGTCTGTCTGTTTCTCTGTGTCTGGCTCTCTGTGTCTGGCTCTCTGGCTGTATTTCTGCCTCTCTTTCTCTATCATAAACTGTACATGATTGGCCAAGGTATAGGTCTACCCAGCAGCGCTGAAGGAACAGCCCAATCATTGAAAGACAAAAGCCAGGAAGAGCAGTGGCTCCCTCTGAGGCACCCAGAGCCGCCTCCATAAACAATTCAACCTTGAGCCTCGAAGGACTCTAGGAAGGTTTATCTAAAAGGATGTGGTCATAATGGGCAGCTTTTCTCCTCTAGTCTTTCACGTATCAAAGACAGCTAATATTCAAATTAGTGTAAGCAAACCCACAGTTGATTAAATTAAATCTCTTCTCTAGCTTAATATGCATAACTTGACATAATCAGAAAGGAGAGTGAAAGCATAATTAAAAGAACAGAATATATAGTGTGGCTATTTCAAATTAGGTATAACTGAACTAAGCTTGTAAATTTTGATATTACTGAATGCACAACAGTCCTGGGCTTCCTTTGGTTTCAAAGTATAAAGGAATATGAGTTGGTGAACTGGGAAGTTAATTAAAGAATAAAGTCTTGGAAAATATTTCATAAACAACAACAAATCTTAGGAGAAAACTTGTCAAGCCAATAATCTGAAAAATTTGCTCACATTACTTGGACCCATCAGAGGCAGCCCAGCACACCTCACCATGCTCCATCCCGCTCCTTGGGAGGAGAACAGTTCAAGCCATGTTTATTTTACGGCAGGAGTTGACTCATTCCAAGATCCTCCCCATTACTGCCCACAGACTCTCATTCTTTCTTTATGGCCCACATACGACCCCACGCCCAACTCCACCCATATTACCTATATACAGGATTGCAATCTGAAAGAGAAGCCCACCTGCTGCAGTCAAGGCAGCTCTGCAGATCCAGCATGCACAATCCTTCGTTTTCTTAAAGTCCCCTTTCTGTGATACTCCCATCACCCAGGATCTCGGAGAGAAGAGAACCAGAAACCAGCACTAGAATATGATGCCAGTCTCCATAGGTGTCACCCTTTTCTCCTTACTTCTTGTCCATTTCTCAGCAGCAGAGATGATACCAGGCCCAGGTCAGCACCCAGGCTCAAGCTAAAGCGTGCACACAGGAAGCAAGATTGCAACCTGCTTACCGAAGTGAAGCTGACACTCATCAAGAGCCCATGGACTGCACCAGAAAGAAGCAGGCACTCAATCCCAGGGGCCCTAGCTCTAGCAGCTCTCTGACCTTAACCACTGTGCTGTGCTGTGCTGCTCTCCTGCAGAGCAGCGTTCCCCAGGCCCTGGCATGGACTCGGCAGTTTGCAGCCTGTTGGAGGCAGGAAGGGAGCAGCTGGTGCAAGCACAGCTTCTGCTGTCTTGGTAGCCACTCCCTAGTCTGAATTTCACCTGAATTACTATCTTGGCTTCCAATCCTCAGATCAGCCAGGGCATCAATTCTCCCAGCAGCAACAACCCTGCTGTGAACCTCGCATGCCAGGGTCTAGGTGGTACAGCCTCTGAAACCCTACCCCACCACACCTGTCTGTGCAAAACTTGACTTCCATTAAGTGCATCCCTGGTGCCAAAGGTTGGGGACCACTTAAAGACTATTTTACTTCAACAGATAAGGTGGGGAAAATAGTTTAGAAATGGTAGTTGTGCCTGTCACATCAAATTAAATTTGGACTAAAGCTGACTGCATATTTTAAGCTTGTTCTGCAGGTTTCTCGGTATATGGTGAACTGCAAAACCTGACTTGATATGTAACATTTAGTTTATGCTGTTCTTCCTTCAGAAAACCCAGAAAGTGTTCTCTCGTCATCTGTATCTGTCTCCTCCCTTCCCCAGAACAGAGCCAGAAGGGGGAGGCCACGTTGATAAACAGTCACAAGGGCTTTGCACATGGTCCTCCTCGAGTCGCTTAAGGAGACTGCTGTGTGGAATTCTTTTTGCTCTAAGAACCAAGACTCATGAAAGCTGATGCAAGTGGTGGTCACTGCAGGACACTGTGATGGAGAGGAGAAACTCCAACCTGTCAGAGGTCAGATGTGCCCAGTTCGTGGTCCTCCGACATCAAGGAGTGAAGTTGTGAAGTGAAGGAGGAAGTTATGAAAGCTTTATTGGGAATAAGGAGAAGAAGAATATCTCCTGGATTTCCAGAAGGTATCCCTAATGGGTGGCCATCAAGGCTGTCTGTCAGAGGTAATTTATACAGCAAAGTCACATGTGGGTCAAACTACAAACAACCTATAGGATCACAAGTATAGTTCCCTAGCTAATATTGATCCAGTAGGGAAGCAAGGCTCGGAGCAAGGAAAGAACACAGGCCTCTGGGGAAGGGATGAATCTAGATGTGCTGCTCACCCGCCTCTGTGGTGTGATGCCTATCTGGACTCACTGGACCAGGGCCTCCAGCCGCAATCTCGGTATGTCTCAGCTTCTGTGCAAACTCCCTCGAGGGCATGTCCCTCTCTGACTGCACCTTCATTTCTGTGTAACTGGCCTATAATAACACTAATGGGCAAGGAAAATCTCCGATACATCCCATTGACCAGCAAGATTCCTCTCCTCCTGAGGATTTCCTAGGATCTTCCCAGCCCCCTGCAGCTTAGTTCAGGCTGACGTAACTGAGTTCTGGCTCCATTGAAAAGTCCCTTCAGCTCTTTCTTCCTTGGTCTCAAAATCCTGCAGACTGCGTGGTCCAGATGGTGTAGGGGTATGCTTGCTCTACCCATACTGGAATCTGTTTGATCAACAAATTGGAGTTTATTGTTTTAAGTTCCTGGGATTTCAGGATGCCTTTGTTACAGGAATATAACCTAATCTATCCTGACTGTGCACTGGTATTCCCTCTGCAACAAGATTGCAGTCCTAACTTCAGTGAAGGACAGAAGAATAATCTAGAAGGTTATTGAGAATATAGGTTTGCAGAGTCTATACCCTGATATTCTGATGAATTCCATGGGGATCAGGTATAAGAAAATGGTGAAGGGAAGTGTGTCTGAGATAGATAACTTGGGATCTGGTGTGTGTGATACAAAAAGAAATGAAAAACATCTAAAAAAGGTGTAAGAGTTTTGTGATCATTTGATGGAAACAGGAAAAGAAAAGAAACAAAAAAAGATGACTCAAGGCTTCCAGTTTGAAGGGCTTAAAAATAAAGGGACTGTGAGAGCTCAAGTTCATTCCAAAACAAAAAAAATGCGTTTGACCCAGAGGTCCACACTGAGGTCAGCAGGTCTGCTGAAAATGTCAACAGTGGTACAGACAAAGCAGGCCTGCTGATGAAAGGAAAGGATGGAATGGTTCCTTTGGGTGCTCCTGAGCTCCCTCAGGGGTGAGCATTATGATTATATATAGATATCCCCCAAAGTCTCACACACTCATAGGCGGAGTTTTTTGGAGCTGGCTCAATAAAGAATATATTATGCTGGGATAAAATGTACTAAACTAATCCACTGGTTCAGCATAGTTCCCGGTGTGGATAACAGGAAGGACCACCCTGGCTGGGTAATGGGAAGCACCACCCAGAAGGCTTGTAGCTGGAGAGGATAAAAATGAAAGACAAAAAGCAGGCTGCTTGCTGCTGGGTGCCACCTGCCTGCTCTTCCATGGACTGTTCCTCCTCTGCAATGCCCTTCAATCATGTCATCTTGCCTTGGAGCCAGCAAACTATGGACTGAACCTCTACCAACTGCAAGCTAAATAAACATTTCCTCCTTTAACTTGTGTGTGTCAGGTATTTCATTCCAGCAACAAGAAAATTCACTAAGACAGAAAGGATAGAAGCATAGGGAAGTGGCCACAGCCAGCACTCTGAGAAAGTGCCTGGAAAGAAGCAGGAATTAAAGGACTGTCACCCCTCTGTATCCAAGGTATTTGTCCTAGGACCCTTTCAGGTCCCATAATCCTATGTAAATCTTTGATGTAGGACTTGCACATAACCTACACATAACTGCCCACATGCTTCAACTCACCTTGAGGTGACTTACAATACCCAATGCAATGTAAATGTTATGCAAATGGTTGCTATGTTGTGTTGTTTAGGGAAAACAACTGCGCATGTTCAGTCCAGACATTTTTAAGTATGTCAATCTCTAGGTGGTTGATCTGTAGCCCACAGACAGTGACCGCAAATGCACTTGGAGAGCAGCTGCGCCCCCAGTTACAGAAAGCAGCCAGGGGTGCAGGAGAAGTGTGCAGAGGATTGGGCTGGTTTGGGGGCCATCTTTGGGCTGCCATGCACAGCTCAGCACCCCGCAAGGCCCTTTGCTACTTTCCTCCTGCTGCTCTTCACCTGTTTTATAGCTCAGTCTACCTACTTTTTATGCTATGCTAACTTCACCAGCACCTCCCTGCTTCCACCTGCACCCAACCTCCTACCCAGCATGCCTTCTCCTTGCCTTCTCTCCCCCTAAATCAAAGCCTAGAACCAGCCCTCTCTCATCCCTGAGTTCTGGGTAGCTTTCCTGATGCTGTCTCTGAGGTGCTTCCAGTAATTAATATCAGTTCTTCATGGTAAGAGGGAAGAGAAGACATTTTTATAAATTTATGTCCTGTTTTTAGGAAAATGGGGAGGCCAGAGAAATTTTCACGTATCTGCTTCTTCTCAGTTGGCTTCCACTCAAATTGATCCTTGGTCCAAAGTGGCATATTTGGAAATGGTATCTTTTGTTGCCCTCTATATTGTCATTTGAAGGTGATTTGTTTAATTGTGTCCAAGAGTCCATTGTAATTCAGGGGTTGATCTGCTGAGTGGCAATATTGGGAAATGGAGGAACCCAAGGGTGAGGCTGCTGGATCATGGGCTACGTCCTCAAGAGGTAGTTGCTGAGAGAAGATTGTTACATAAGCCTGAGTTTGGCCCCACCCTCCCCCTGCTCCTAATTAGAGGCATAATTGCTTGCCTCCCAGACATGATTGCCACCTATGGCCATGAGGTATGTGGACAAAGGACAGCCACCAATCCTATGCTATATCATTTGGAGTTCAGTATCCAAAACTAAGAGGTAAGATGAAAGGCAACTTCTCCTTATAACACTAGCTGCCTCTGGTGTTTCACTATAGTGATGAAAAACTGATTAATATCTTGCCCTGTGCTGGGACAACTATGCTCTTTGGGAAGGCAGTGCTCTGCAGTTGGGGCAGACCCAGAAGAGGCTGAGAGCTGAGCCACAGCAGCACCAGCAGCTTGCATAGGAATGTGAAGGGCACATCCCCACTTGTTCTAAATCCCCACTGTTTATTACTCAGATGGTTTGGATTCTAGGAATCAGTCCATAACAAGGGAGGGTAATATTTCTTCTTGGTTCCCAGGAAGTCACCATCTAGGGTGCCATTCCAAGGTGGTCAGACCAGTAACTGGTTCAGGTCTAGCAAGCACGGCTTACCCTCTCCCACAACCGTGGCTGCCTCTCACTAAGGACCAGGCAGTACTGCACTCCAGGATGCACAGTCTGGGACTGTGAAGCTCTGGCTTGGCAAGGAGGGTAGGAGACAGAGAGAAACATTTCTTTCTTTCAAGTCTGATCCTGAGATGGCCGAGCTCAGCTAGAATGGACAAGCACTCCAGTCCTGTCTACACATGCACAGGTAGGATTTTAAGCACACACCACACAGAAGCATTGTGTCAGGAACCTAGCTTTTGCCACACATCTCACTGTGTTGTAAGAGCAAACCACAGGAAGACACAAGCCCATGTCTCAGTCAAGTGATTCCACCTATTTCCATACCTGAAGAAAGTATCCTTACGAAGTATCTGTGGGAACATTGTGCTGAGGAACTTGACACAGAGGATAAGAGCGAGGTGAGGCCTGATAAAGTTTGAAGTTAGTTCCTCTCACCTCATCCAAATTCAGAGAAGTCTCTCACTTCCTCCACCAAACCTTCACTGGTTTTGTGAGACCCCATGCTCCTGGGAAAATGAAAGCAGACATTTCTACAAACAAACGAGATAAGTTAAATAAGGACTGAGAAGTCTCAGAGCTCAAACTTGTGATACTCTTCCCAGACCAACATGAGAATTAGTTGTGAGTACGGACAAATGAGGTCCTCACCGGGACACCGTGGGGGCAATGGTCACCTAGGCCATGGCCCAGGTGGCTGTTAGCTGCTTCCTAGCTCCTTCGGGGAGGCTGGTAACTTACCGTGCTTACCTTAAGGAAAGCCAGTGATGTTTGAGTTCTGATATCACACACACTTGGGGTCTACTAAGACCCCCTTACTCTTCTCTAGAACTTCTCTCTTTCCACCTCAGGAAGTTTTTTGCTAGTAGAAACAGTGGGTGGAAATCTTTGTTCTCATATTGTCTGTATTCTCCCAAATCTGTTGTAATGTCTGAGGTATATAAGGTATTTTGTGCCTAGTTTGTCATACACAACCCTAAAAGCCAAGGGGGAAACCCCCTTGCTTCTCTTTTGCTACTCCCTCAGCTTCGCCTTGAGATCATGAGACCTGTTCCTGAGCTGTTTCTCAACTGAGAGAACAGCGGGGCAGGGGTGCCTATAATGGAGACTCTTAGGGGAGGAACATTTTAGTTAATATCTGAAGAAGATCTCGCTACTTTAAAAATATCTCAGAAGCATTATCTTTTACATGCCTGTCTGCACAATCCTCAGTGGTCATTGAGGGTCAGCTGAGGGTCTGTCTGCAGAAAGCCTCTGGGAAGGACGGGAAGGCATCAGTCACTGTGGACCCACTGACATCTGAAGGTTCTCCAACATGGAGACTCTTGCTCTAGGTGTAAGTGACCAGGTGGCCATGCCAACCTTGCTGCCACATCAGAAAGAAGTGGCTCCAGGATGCTGTTCCTCCCCAGGAAGGAGAGCGCCCCAGGAAGCCAGGGCCCAGTCACAGACCCCGTAGGAAGGTGAAAGAATGCTTTCTCTCTCCTTGCAACTGCAACTATTGAATTGCTTCTTAAGCACCGAAAAACAGTAACAATAAAGAAACCCAAAACCCTTCTCTGATAGATGGTACACAGTGTAGGCTGAATTCAAATGCCAACTGTGTTCCCAAATTAACCTTAGTTAACTTGCTTTAACTCTCTAAGCCATGTCTTCTGGAAAATAGGGCTTCTAAGATCTGCTCCCTAAAGCCAATCGAAACAGCAAATGTAGTGCTGGTTCCTTTCCCCCACGCATATAGAAAAGGACACATGGGCTGTTCTGTCAGACCAGTGATTCTTAAATTAACCACTCACCAATTGCTGCTTTACTTTACAATCAAACAATGCCATCCACCCACACTGTCAACCTTCTGAGGGCAAATTCAAATCGTAGCAGAACTCATGAACCAAGAAACAACTCTTGATTCCTTTTCCAAGCCTAAAGAGAAAAAAAAGACTGGCTTTCTTTCCCTCTCCTGCACATCTCCAGTCTGCACACAACACCCGCACCCTCAGCTGCTCCCTCGCACTTCTCTGCTCTCCAGCACAACCCCTGCTTCTATCCAGGTCTTGGTTTGAAATGTTTCCCATTTTCTCTAAATTGTAGCATGGTACGCACTGGGAGAAGAGATCTGTCCCTCTGTGCCATGCTAAATACCCAGAACATTGTAGAGAACTTCTTAAGTTCTTAAATTACAAAACCAAGAGTGATTCCTAAAAGGGGGGAAGGGGTTCTAGTTCCATGGAAAGATTTATGCATTCATCTTTCTCCAGTCTTCTTTCCTATACTGGTGCACTTCAGCCAGGCTGACACACTGAGGCTTCAGGGGTCACACAGGAAAATATATTCAGCAATTTGTCCAGAGAGGACACCTGTGTCTCAACGTCCAGCACCAAGGGATTCCTTGAATTCTCCTGCCAAGTAATTCCAACTTCCACATTACATCATTTCTCACTATTCCCTGATTACTTCTTGGTTCTTGAGCAAGTAGCACCCACAAGGGCAGGCGTAGCATTTCATTCATCTTTACATCCCCCTCCCGCTGCACAGTGCCTGGAACACAGTGAATACACAGAACTCTATGGTTCAACTTAATGCACCACTACATAACTCACCACAGTGCACTGCACTTAGTTATTCGCAGTGGATAAATGCCATCCATAGAAATACTGTTATTGCTCTCTAGCTGGAAGCAGCATTAAGTGGTCCAAATAAAAACTTGTTTTGTGCTCTAGCTTTTGAAAGCAGAAGGAATATCGCCAAGAAGGGAGAAAAAGAAAAGTAAATAGCAGAAGATAATAAATACGACCGAGCCCGACGCCCACAGAGAAAGTACTGTCTAGGTAGTTTGAGAGCAAACTTAGATGTCCCAGCCTCAGACTTCTTTGGAATAAATTGCTCCATCTCTGAAAGAACAAGCCTGAGTACTTGACACATTGGAGACAGAGTCAGAGCTTTCTGAGTTTCAGTGGTTGGTTTCCCAGAATAGACTCTTACTCCTATTTCTTCACAGTCTGGGATCTGAAAGTCTGAGATTGAGGTGTCGGCAGGCATAGTTCCTTTCAAAGACTTGCTTCCTGGCTTGTGGACAGACAGCCTTTGTTATGGTTTAGATCTAAAATGACCCCCCAAACTGCATGTGTTTGGAAGGTAATTGGATTATGTGGGCTGTACTGATGGCTTGATTTTGAGAGGCAAGGTCTTGTTGCAGACCAGCCAGAGGGGGCATGGCCTGGAAGGGTTTATTTCCCTCCCCAGCTCCTCCCTTGATTTTCTCTGCTTCCTGGACACCGTGCCGAAGCCTCCATCCTCTGCTATGCCCCTCTACCACGCTGTCCTGCCTTGGAGCTAGCCCGCTACAGACTGAAACCTGAACCGAAATAAACCTCTCATCCCTTAAGTTGTGGTGGCAGATATTTTGTCCTAGTGACAAGAAAAGTGACAGAGACAGCCACCTTCTCTATGTGTTCTCACAGGGTCGTTTCCTTGTGCATGTGTGTCCACATTTCCTTCTCTTAGGGACAACAGTCATATCAGATTAGGGGTCACTATTATCACCTCTTTTTAACTTAATGCTCCCTTTAAAGATGCTGTTTTTAAATAGTCATAGTGTGAGGTTTTGGGGATAAGACCTCAAAATATAAATTTGGTGGGGTACACAAGTCAGCCAATAATAGTATCACCAAGACTAATTACTGAGCTACCATATGTACTCCTTCAAAATCCCCTTGATCACACCTCACCAAAGACGATCTGTGTTAGTTAACTTTCCATTACTGTAGAACAAATACCCAAGATACCAGCTTATGAAGAGAAAAGCCTTTTTTGACTCATGGTTTTGGAAGTTTCAATCCATGAATAAATGGCCCTGTTGCTTTTAGAACTGTGGCAAAGGAGCACATCACGGCAGGGAGCGTGTGGGAAGAAAATCTGCTTACTCACGGTGCTGGGAAGCAAAAGCAATGAATGGAAGAGGCTAGTTTCTACCGCCTCCAACAGCACGAAGCAGGAGAACACAATTCTAACACATGGGCCTCTCAAACAGTCTAAGTCCAAAGCACAGCAGTGCCTCAGAACCCCAGTTTTAGTGCACTGACAGAACTTGGGGAGGGTATCTCCCCTCCTGTTAACTACTTATTCATTTCAGAATGGAATATTACCCAGATAGACTTTGTGAATGTGCTGAGAGTTAGTAGGGATCAGCTTATGCCATCTAGATAATGAATGTAATGATTATATTTAAAGGCACTAATGGGTGTAATTCCAGTAATAAAAAGAATAGTGGTCATCTGACAATAGACACATACAAAATACCTCCACTATATGCTCCTAATCAAGCACTTACAGGAAGCAAGGAACAAGTAATTGTGCAATTATGTTTTTTAATATTTTTGAAAATCTAAAGAATATAAGGTTTGATCTTTGCTCCTAATTTTGCTGGGCAAAACGGTGAAAAGCAAAGTGATGATGTCAGAGATTCTTGCAGTTCAAGACACAAATAGTGTCCTGGAAGCCTCTGTATATGCTCTGAAGGAGACACTTACCTGCTATAGGTACAGGGCTAAGACTGCTGACAGTTTAAACTGTTGGTTTCTCAATCTGTCCATTATTATGAAAGAAAGGAGGATTAGTTAGAGGGAAAAAATTTCCTTCTGCAAAGGCAATACACACATAATCATATACAAGATGTTGGTTAAAAGGCACATATTTCTATGCCTAATGTATGTCCCTCCAAAATTCTTATCAAGGAACTTCAGTCCCACAGTGAGGAAATTAAGAGGTAGGGCCTCCAGGGAAGTGATTAACCTAGGAAGGCCTTTCCTTTGTGAATGGATTAGGATTCTCATGGAAAAGATAAATCACATGCCTTACTTCATTTTCCCCTTTTATCTTGCAGCATGTAAGGATAATAACATCTCAGAAGCCTGGAGAACAGCCTTTACTAGACACTGAATCTGCCATTGACTTACCCTTACAATTCTCAGCCTCTCAAATTGTGATAAATTATTGTTGATCATAGATTACCCAGTCTAAACTATTTTTTTTTTTTAGCATCCAGAATTGCTTAAGAAAAAAGTTAGAGGCCATTCTAGTATGATCAAACACAGATATGAGGAATGTATTATAATGATACAATATATGAAGGTGGGAGATCCTATAAAGTGGCAAAGAACTTTGTGAAATTGTCCTCTGTGGTTTTTGGAAGATGGAATTATGAACAATTAAATCAGATATTTAGCTCAAGAAATTTCTAAGCACATTGTTGAGGGAAAAGCTTGTTTCTTGCTACTTGCTTATAGTAAAATGTGAAAAAAGAAATAAATTGAAGAAAAATCATTTACAAAAAAGGGAAGTGGAACTTAAATTTACCTAAGGAAGAAGGCATGGGTAAATTTGCCACTTCCCAGTATGTTAAGTAAATTCTCTGCCTCTCCATATCACTAAAGACTTACTTACTTCTTACTTACTTACTTTCAGAAAAGAACACAAATGATGTAGCCAGACTTGATAAAGTATGGGAGTATACAAGCAGAAACACTTCCTGTTTGAATGGGAAGGGTCAGAAATAGGATGAAATAAAGAAAGAACATCAGACTTCTTTGCTCTTTAAGATTATACAATAGAACTCTTTGGTGGTGAACATTTATTATTCTCCATGGCGAGGGAAAGACCTTGAAGGACATTCAGAGATCATGAGGATGGCTCTCTTGAATTCAGAGCGGGGACACTGCAGCTCTCGACAGGCCAAGCGACAGTGGGGCCACCAGGCTGAGGAGGTGCTGACGCTGCCCAGTGAGACTACAGAGCAAGCCGTCAAAGCTTGAGGTTTAAGAGCTAATGGAACTGGCCTTGCCTGGGACCCATCATGCCTTTCTCCTTTCCTACTTCACCCTCCTGTAATATCATTTTATGGCTGTCTCCACAATATGTTTTGAGAGCACATAACTTATTTAACTTCATAAATGCACAGCTAAACCGAAAATTAGCTTCAGGATGAATTGTATCACAACTCTCACCCACATCTGATTTAAATGAAACTTTGGACTTTAAACTTTAGAGTTGATGTTGGAATAAGATGAGACTTTCAAAGCTGTTGGGACAGAATGAATGCATTTTATATACAAAGACATAAATTCAGGGGTTAGGGATGATATTTAAATATTGAATATTTGTGTCCCCCAAATGTATATGTTGAAGAATGTGAATGTATGTGTTAGACTTAGCACACTGGGAAGTGGCAATTATGATTCAATGAAGAATGAATCCAAAAGTTAGATGCACATGATGAGATTAATTTCTATCTGGTAAATAATATCCCTTACTTATTGCAGACTGATCAGGTCCTCAATTTCCTGAACAAGTGTACGGCGAAGGCTAACTAAAAAGAGGCAAATGTAATGATTTCAGGGTCCAAGGAGGATCAGAGCCGTCTCACAGAATTAGAGATTCTTTTAGGATGAAGACCAAGACCTTCTCTGGGTGGCCTATAATTATTTAGTTTTTGGAAGAAAGGAGAGGAATACTCAAGAAGGGTGGACTCACTCAAGGATTTCTCCAAGTAAGGTCTTAAATTAATCCACATGGGAGCGAGATGCCTGAAGCTACAGTCTTTATCTAGTTGAGATGGGTCCAGGTGTCCTTGGCTGTAATCTTGTCTTATCCTTTGAGGCTTTCCAGCTTCATAACTACTACAGGTATTAGTAGGAATTAGTGACTCAGAGAGGTTCACTTACTATGAGTCCACCATTTCCAGAAAGGAGCCTAGGCCTTGGGCAGACTCACAAGTGAACATGAAAAGCCAATTGGTTAATTTAAGTCCTGCTCAGGTCTGCTTCATAATGGTTTCCATCGAATGTCTTCATAAAAAGATTTAGAATTTTCTTTACCACATAAAGATACATCAAGAAAGTGGTCATGTGTAACCTTGGAAGAGAACCCACACCAAGGAACTAAATCAGCCAGCACCTTGATCCTGCTCTTCTCAACCTCTAAATGCTGTGAAAAATAAATACCTGTCGGTAAGTTGTTCAGTCTGTGGCTTTTGTTTTGGCAGTCTGAGCTGAGTGACCCAGCACATCAGCAGTGAGACAGGGAGATTTTCATCAACAGTCGGCCATATTTACAACCTATGTAAGCGGTTTTCTTCCCATCGTCTCAGATGCTTTCACTATTTGTATTTCGTAGAGGAATGGTAACAAGGTAAGCAGCACACTTCTGCAGATATACTACAACTTGTTCATGATCTGTGAGTTCATATTAGCTCAGGTTTAAGAAGTAAAGCCATATACATTTTCAGAATAGATTTTTTTTAGTTTGCTTAAAGATTGAGGGCACTTTTCATTTTCTGGAATTAAAAATCTGTTTTTATAAGAAAGCTCAATAAGGGGCTGCAGTGCATCTATTACTATTGAAAATCTAGTTCAAACAGTTTTTTGGTATTGATTTATTTAGGTTGGAAGCACTAAAAAGAAAATCTATTTTTTTTAATTTTGTAGAGTTTTTTTTTAAATATTAAAATGAGTAAGTTGATCAAATCCCATTTCAAAGTACACATCAATTTTTGTTGTGCTCCAAAGCCGTATGAGAGGCCGGCGGTATAGCTCAGTGGCATAAACGCTTGCCTGGCTAGCCTAAAGTTGTAACTTCAATTCCCCGTAGCAAAAAAAATTAAAAACAGAGTGCTCTTTGGGCAAAGCCATATGAGAAAAAAGTGAATCTTAATGAATTTCTTCAAAGCAAAAATCACAGTGCAATGGTTTAGACTATTTTCCCTACAGCAGATGACCAGGAAAAGAGACAACGTCCATTTTTCCCCAAAAAGATTTATAAAACGTAAGTCCAAAATAATTGTGGCAACACATGTCCTCTCCCCGGCTCTCAGCTTCCATAATCATAACCATGCTAGTCATCTCTCATTCTCCACAGGAAAGGCGCCACAGCCAAGCAAGCAAGACATCTATCACTTTGTGTTTCCAGGTTCAGAGTCCTTCTTTAACAATGCTGGGAGGCTGTCAGCTTCTTAGACAAACCATCAGAATGATAAACAGCCCAATGTGGCAGAAAAGCCTTCTTCAGGCAGAGGAGACAAATTTGTGGAGGAAAGTGAAGCTGCCTGTCTCTCAGAGCCACGCTTCCAAAGGAAAGCTTTCAGGAAACAATGACTGGCATACCTAGGGCAGATTTACAAACACTAGAATCTATTAATCATTGAGAATTATTAATATCAGGAGCTTTGACAGGTGCTGGAAATACCACAGTGAGACTGGAGGAAAACCAAGGAGCTCAGTGGTCATTTTCAGTCACATGAACTAGGTCATCTTTTTGTTTCAATGTAAATTTCAAAAATTATGGGAAAAAAATCCAAAATATTACCTGCAATGATTATATTTATATTCACACAGTAAAAAAATATTTCAAGTGCCAATTCTATTGGGACTTTGGGATATTTTTTAAACTGAACACAAAAACTCACTGCTTGAAGTCCAAATGCTTGTAAAATTAAGTGTTTTTGAAACACCATGAGCTTTGTGTGTATCTTTTTAAGAAGAAAACAATTTCAGTTTTACTACCAATTCTGTTATTATTACTATTGCCAAGGAGATACCAACGTTTTTGGCTTCTTGATACTTTTCAGAAGGTATTCAGTAAATTTTGATGATGTTTACTGCACAGTCAGATCGTGTCAAATTTGTTATTATTCTTTCTTCCTCCCAAATGGCAACATATTCAGCACAGATGAAACTTGTACACACAGACAGCACCTTCACGCCTATGTTCCAAGAGTTTGCTTACTTTCTAATGAGTAACAACAGATTCCAGCATTGAATTGTTTCCAGTCACTTGTAACAGCTATAAGGTATTTTAATATTTCTATAGTTTCACTGGTCAAAATCTCCAGTTCTTACAAATTCTAGGTCCATTCTCAAAGCAAGACTGTTTCTGCATACCTTCATTTAAAACAGTATAACAGAGAAAACTGCCAAAAACTAGCCATATTTATAATATAAAATTTGATAAAAGAGACAAATGTACATTTGTAAAAGATCACTAAATCAAATAATGAATTTATCTATTTTCAAAAGTTCCTTATATCCCTTTGTGACCCCTTTCTTCTCCCCTCCCCAATTTCTAGGCAACTGCTTATCTACTTTCTGTCACTATTGATTAGATTACATCTTCTTGAGTGTTGTACTAGTAAAATCGTTGAGTATGCCATGGCTTGTACAAACAGTGGGATCCTGAGAGGGGGCAACAAGAGATTAAGGAGAAACAAGACATATAAGGAAAACCTGGGACTGGGTGGGGCCTGATCTCCCTGACGGAGAAGCAGCAATAGCATCCCAACTCCAACATCTTTATTTATACAAAATAAAAAAAGGAAAAAGCGTGTGACAGGGTCGAGAGTGGAAAGTCTTAGGATTTTGCCAAGAACACTGAAAGTGAAAACATTCTCAGTTATCTGTGCTGTAATTAACAAAGAACACCAAGGCCAGACACCTGTTGATATGCAAATGAGCTAGAGGCCAACTTGTTCGCACAATCGGACTCTGGCATTTCGTGACCTTAGGACTGGCTTTGCTCTAGTCTCAAGAAATTACCAATCTCGGGCTCAGCAGAGTACACACTTTATTTTTGCCTAATTTGTTTTATATGTAACATTCATCTTGAAATTTATCTCCACTGTTACATGTATCAATAACTTACTCCCTTTTGACTAATATGATGAGTGTTCTCTTGCATGGATGGACCACAGTGTATTTATCCACTTACATGATGATGAATATTTTAGTTGTTTCTAATTCAGTGATATTACAGATAAATGTGACATGTAACTTGAGCACAAATGTTCATATGATTTATAAACCTGTTATTTTTTAAATTTATTTTAAAAATAAAAGAAGGGAAACATATTAACAAACAGACATCCATTTACAAAATAGCATAAGAACAATACAAACGATACAGAATTACAGACAAATTGGTAGGAAATTAACAATGGTTGTTGTATTACTATTGATATCTTCAAAGTGGTTTCTCAGGAAAACAAATAGAGACATGAAATATTGATCAAACAAGTAATCATTAACTATTCCTTTGAGTAAAGCAAATGAAGACAGTAGTACAACTGTTAGCTATCCTGTATATACATATATATATATTTTTTTTTCCCCCTTCTTTCCCTTCTCTTTTCCCACACCTCTTTACTTTTGAGCATTTTCCTTCCCTTTCACAATGTCTATCATACCACCTAGCTTTTATTCACTCTTCCAGGTTCTTACACTAGTGAGACAATACATTGTTTACACATGCAGGTCTGATTTATTTCACTTATCAGTATGGTCTCTTGTTGTGACCATTCACCTATAAATGCCTCAAGTTTATCTTTCTTTATAACTAATATTTCATTATATAAAAATGCCACAAATTTTTGGCCAATCCTCAGTAGATGTACATTTGGGTTGTTTCCACAATTTAGCAATTACAAATTGCACCGCTATGAGCATGGATGCACATATATCACTGTGATATAATGTTTTCAGATCTTCTGCAAAAATACCCAGAAGGGAAATAGCTGGGTCAAATGGGACCTCTAGATCCAATTTGCTGAGGAATCTCCAAACTGATTTCCACAGTGGTTTCACCAGTCTGCATTCCAACCAGCAGTGGAGAACAGTTCCTATTTCTCCACAGCATCACCAGCATTTGTTATTGGTTGATTTCTTAATGCTAGACATTCTTACTGGGGTGAGGTTAAAATATCAGTGTTGTTTTAATTTGCATTTCTTGAATGGCTAATGATGTTGAACATTTTTTCATATATTTATTTTGCATTTGTATTTCTTTATCTGAGAAGTGTATATTTATCCCAGCAGCCCATTTTTGGGTTGGGTCTTTGAATTTGGAGGGGCTTATCTTTTTTAATTCTTTATATGTTCTAGATCGAAGACCTTGTCCAAGGAACAGTCAGCTAAAATTTGTTCCCAATTTGTGGGTTTTCTTTTTACTTTGCTGGTGATTTCTTTAGATGTGCAAAAACTTTTCAGTAGGATGAGATCCCAGTTGTTGATTCTTTGAAGTATTTCATGGGAAGTTTGGTTTTTGTTCATGAACTCCTGCCTACCCCTATGTCTTCAAGGTTTTTACCTACCTTCTCTTCTAACAGATTTAGTGTTTCTGTTTTAATATTGAGATCTGTGATCCATTTTGACTTTAGTTTGGTGCATGGTGATAGATTTGGGTCTATTTTCAGTCTTTGGCAGGTGGCAAACCAGTTTTTCCAGCATCATTTATTAAAGAAGCTATGATTCTCCCAGTGAGTTTGTTTGGCCCCTTTATCAAAGATCAGGTGGCTGAGTGTGTTTGTGGCTGTATCTGTGTCTTCCAGTCTGTTCCATTGATCTTCTGGTCTGTTTTTTAGCCAGTACCATATTGATTTTATTACAGTAGCTTTGTAGTATTATTTACGGTCAGGGATTGTAATTCCACCTGACTTGTCCTTGTTGCCCAGGATTGCTTTTGCTATTCTGGATTTCTTCTGGTTCCAGATGAATTTAAGGAATGTTTTCTCTAGATCTTTGAGGTATACTAATGGTAGTTTAGTGGGAATTGCATTGAATGTGTACAACAGTTTTGGTAGTATGGACATTTTTACAATGTTGGTTCTTTGTTTCCATGAGCAAGGAATATTTTCCCATTTATTGAAATCCTCTTTGATCTCTTTTTTTCAGAGTACTGTAGTTTTCACTGAAGAGATCTATTACTTCTTTTGTTAGACTGGTTCCTAAATATTTTAATTTCTTGGATGCTATTGTGAAAGCTATGGATTCCTTAATTTCTCTCTCAGTCTGTTTGTTATTTGTGTATAGGAGTGCTATTGATTTTTGGATATTGACTTTGTATCCAGCTACACTGCTGAATTTGTTGATTAATTTAAGAAGTCTTCTTGTGGAGTTTTTGGGGTGTTCCATGTAAAGTATCATGTCATCTGTAAATAATGATAGTTTCACTTCTTCCTTTCCTATCCTTATTCCTTTTATTTTTCTCTCTTGTCTAATTGCTCTGGCTAATGCTTCCAGAACTATTTTGAACAGGAGTGGTGACAGCTGACATCCTTGTGACTTTAAAGTAAAAAGTTTCAGTTTTTGTCCATTTAGTATGATGTTGGCTATTGGTTTGTCATAGATGGTTTTATCAGGTTGAAGTAAAGACCATCTATTCCTATTTTCTGTAGAGTATTATCATGAATGCATGTTGGACTTTGTCAAAAGCTTTTTCTGCATCTATTGAGATGATCATATGGTTTTTGTCTTTGGATGTATTGATATGGTGTATAACATTAATTGATTTGCAAATATTGAACCATCCCTGCATTCCTGGAATGAATCCAACTTGGTCATGGTGCATGATTTTCTTGATGATTTGCTGCATTCTATTTGCTAGTATTTTATTGAGTATCTTTACATCTATATTCATTAGGGAGACTGATCTTCAATTCTCTTTCTTGGTTGGGTCTATTTCCAGTTTTGGTATCAGTATAATATTTGCCTCCAGAAATGAGTTAGGGAGAATTGCTGCCTTTTCAATTTCATTGAAGAGTTTGAGGAGTGTTGCTATTAAGTCTTTGCTGAATTTCTTGTAAAATTCTGCAGTGAATCCATCCAGGCCTGTGCTTTTCTTTGTCAATAAGTTTTTAATCACATTTTCAATCTCATTTGTTGATATTGGGTTGTTCAGGATTTTTATATCTTCTCGACTCAACATTGGTAATTCGTATGTGTCTAGGAATCTGTCCATTTCTTCTGAGTTTTCTATCCTATGGGAGTAAAGATTTTCAAAGTAGGTATTAATGATCTTCTGAATTTCTGTAGAATCTGTAGTAATTTCATCCTTTTCATTCCTTATTGCATGAATTTGAGTTCTTCCCTTACTTTTTTGATAAGGTTGCCTAGGGATTTATCAATTTTATTTATTCTTTCAAAGAACCAGTTCTTTGATTCATACACTTTTTGTGGGATTTTCTTCATCTCAATTGCATTAATTTCAGCCCTGATCTTTATGATCTCCTCCCTTCTTTGGGCTTTGGTCTTGACTTGTTCTTCTTCTAAAAGTTTGAGGTGCAGCATTAGGCTATTTATTTGTTCTCTTTCTGTTTTCCTTATGTGTGAATTCACCGCTATAAATTTCCCTCTGAGAACTGCTTTCATTGCATCCTACAGATTCCAGTAACTTGTATCTATATTTTTGTTTGTTTGTAGATATTTTTTAATTTCTTCTGTGACCCATTGGTTGTTCA
Source organism: Dinomys branickii (assembly GCA_004027595.1). Taxonomy (NCBI): domain Eukaryota; kingdom Metazoa; phylum Chordata; class Mammalia; order Rodentia; family Dinomyidae; genus Dinomys; species Dinomys branickii. Next base: position 24,503 of record PVLD010011102.1, read on the forward strand.
GGAGGTTGTTGTTTAATTTCCAAGTGTTTATGGAGTTTTTGGAGTTCCTTTTGTCATTAATTTCCAATTTCATTGCACTGTGGTCAGATAATATGCATGGGATAATTTCAATTCTTTTGCATTTAGATAGGTATGTTCTATGGGCTAGAATGTGGTCTATTTTAGAGAAAGTCCCATGTGCAGCTGAGAAAAACGTGTATCCTGCTGTTGTGGGGTGGAACACTCTGTACATCTACTAAGTCCATTTGTTTGCAGCTTTGGTTCAGATCTGTTATTTCTTTGCTGATTTTTTGTCCAGTTGACCTATCCTTTTGGGTCAAAGGGGTGTTGAGGTCCCTTTTACAATAGTATTATTCATTATATGGTTTTTCATGTCTGTTAAGATTTGTCTTATGTAGTTTGGTGCTCTTATATTTGGTGTATACATGTTTAGGATTGTTATCTCATCCTCTTGCAGTTTTCCCCTAACAAGTGTGTAGTGACCTTCTTTATCTCTTTTGATTGTTCTTGGTTTGAAGTTTACATTGTCTGCAAACATAATAGCTACTCCTGCTTTTTTCTGGGTTCCTGTTGCATGGAGAATTATTTTCCATTCTTTGACTTTCAGTCTATGGATTTCCTTTTGAGTAAAATGTGATAAATATATTATTTTTAAAACTTGGATAAAAAGTGTTCAATGGCTGGGTCACATACTGTGCATTTATTTAATTTTTGAAATTAACCAAACTGTTTTCCAAAATGGCCTGTTATTATATATTCCCATTCAAAGTAGATGAAGGTTTCCATTGTTTCACATGCTCATCCGCAATTAGTATGGTCATTGTTTATTTGAAATCATTTTGACAGGTGTATTTGATACTCCATTCTGCTAATTTGCATTTTTCTAATGACTAATTTTGAGCAACATTTCTTATGCTTATTTATCATCTATGTATCTTCTTTGTTAAAGTACTTTTTCAAATCTTTTGATCATTTCTCACAGAATTTTTGTCTTGTTCTTTTTGAGTTTTAAGAGTTTTGTTAATATATAGACATAAATTCTTTGTTAAATATGTAATATGTACCCTTTTACTCTCTGTGCCATATCTTTTTATTGTCTGAACACTATTTACCTCAAAAGAGAAATTTAATTTCATTTTATTTTAGGTGCTGTGGATTTGGATTGAACCTAGGGCCTTGAGCAAGTATTCTACCCCACTCATATCCATTACTGACCTATTCCTCCCAGCCCTAGTAATTTCAATTTTGATGAAGTTTCATTTGTAAGTTTTTTATTTTACAGAGCACATTGTTAATTTGTGTATAAAACAGTTTTCCCCTGTCCAATACAGCACACTCTTCTTTTGTTAAAAGTTTTATAGTTTTAGGTTTTACATTTAAGTTTATGACCCACTTTTAGTTAATTTTTGAACATGTTGGTTCACCATATGTGTGATGAGCCCTTTCTGCACTTTCTATTCTGTCTCTTTGATCTATTTGTCAATCTTAACAATATCAGACTGCCTTCACCACTGTTGCTTAGTAAGAAGTCTTAGGCAAGTCTTCCAACTTTTTTCTTCTTTTTAAAATATTGTTTCAGCTATTCTAGATCATTTGTATTTCTCTGAGCTTTAAAATCACCTTGTCAATTTCTAGAGAAAAGATCTGATAAGATTTTTCATAGGATCACATTGTGTAGAGCAATTCAGTAAAGAACTGACATTTTAATAACAAGTCTTCTATGAACATGGTATGTCTTTACTTGTGTCTTCTTTATTCTCTCTCAGAAATATTCTGCACTTTTCACATCTGGCTTCTCTTTCTTAAGAGTTACTCTTCAGTTTTGCAAATTTTTATACTATGTAAATTATGCTATTTTAAAATTTTAATTTCTTATTTTTGTGGCTGATATGCAAAGTTGATTTTTTGATACTGGGTTTCCTAGGCTGGTGTTGAAGTCATGAGCCCCTAGAGTAGTAGCTGGGACTCAAGTGTGCACCCACATGGTCATCCTAAAGTTAGAATTTTGTGTATTGTATTTGAATAGTGCAACACCATTTAACTCTTATTTTCATTTTAGCAGTATTTTATAGTTTTGATAGGACTTTCTATGCAGAAAATCATGTTGTTAGCTAATAATAACAGTTTTTAGTCTTCATTTTCAATTTTTCAGTTTCTCTTTCTTGCCTTATTGTACTAGCTAGACGTTTCAGAAAAATATTAAATAGAAGTGCTAATTTTTTATTTGTTTCTAATTTAGAAGGGAAGCAGCCTTTACCCACAAGTATGATAGTATATATAGGTTTCCACTAATGCTTCATAAGGTTGAAAAGGTTCCTTTGTGCTCCCTATCTGTTGAGATATTTTGTAAGGAATGGATTTTGGATTTTGTCAGTTGCTTTTTAGGTATGTATTAAAGTAATTGCACAGTTTTCTTATTTAAGTCAATAAATATGACAGATTGCATTGGTTTTTGAAAATAAAATCAGGTTTATTTTATAGAATAAAAGATATTTGATCATGATGCATTTTCCTTTTCTGTATCTTTGGAGTCTGCAAAATTTCTGAAGAATTGTTGTACTTATGTTCAAGAAGAATACTGGTTGGCGGTTTTCCTTTCTTGAAATTTTTATGTCTAATTTTTGGTGTCATATTAATGCTTGTGTTACAGAATGAACTGGGTAGTCGCCCCTTTTCTTTTCAATAGTTTTTTTAGAATTGGTATTCATTTCTTATGTGTTGAGTAGAATTTACCAGTGAAGGTTTCACATCTGAAGTTCTATTTATGGGAAGGTTTTATTTTGTTTTGCTTTGTTTTGTTTGTCTTTTTTGAGACATGGTCTTGCTATGCAGTTCAAGCTGGGCTTGAACTCACTTTGTAGCCCAGGCTGGCCTCAAATTTACAGTGATCCTCCTGCCTTGGCCTCCCAAGTACTGGGATTACAGGTGTGTGCCACCATGCCTGCTATGGAAAGATTTTAAATTATATATTCAATTTCCTTAGCAAATAGCACTCTATTCAAGATACCAATTTTTGCTTGATTAAACTATATTAGTATGTGTCTTTAAAGAATTTTTCTATTTTACCTAAGTGATCAAATTTTTGACATAAATTGTTTATTATATTGTCCTATTAAAAACTGACGTTGAGCCAGAACTCAGGAGGCTGAAGCAAGAGGATTGTTGTGAGTTCAAGACCAGCCTGGGATACAAAGTAAGCTCAAGTCCAGCCTGAACTGCATAGTGAGACCCTGTTTCACAAAGAAAAAAAAAAAAACTGAGGTTGATAATTTGTATCTCCTCTCTGTCCCTTCATTGCTTCCCTCCTTCCTTCCTTTTATTCTTTCTTTCATTCTCCACTTAATTTCCAAATGCCTGGAACCAAAGTATTACTGATACATGTTGAATATTCCTAATCTGAAAATTCAAAATCTGCCCTGCTCCAGAATCTAAAACTTTCTACACTCTGACCTACACTACAAGGGAAAAATTCTACACCTGACTTCATATGATGAGTTGCAATTAAACTACAGGCATGCAAAAAAATATTGTGTAAAAATTGCCTTTAAAATACATGTATATGAAGTGTACATGAATTCCATTTATATGGGTGAGGTTGGATTCCATCCCCAAGATATCTCACTACATACACGCAAATATTCCAAAATCTGAAAAAGTATTCCAAAGTCTGAAACATTTCTGGCCTCCAGTATTTCTGTATCTTCCTGATATTGATTTGTAACTTAATTGCAATTTGGTGAGCGAATATGCTTTGCATGACATAAATCCTTTAAATTTTTATCTTTTTTATTCTATTCATTTATTTATTTAGGCAGTACTGAGCAATTGACCTCTGGCCCTCATCCAACCCATGCAGACATTTTACTATTGAGCTACATTTCTAGCCAGCCCTTTTTATTTTTTATTTTGAGGCAAGTTACCATTACATTGCCCAGGCTGGGCTCAAACATAGGTCGGCTGCAGTCTCCTGAGTATCTAAGAATATAGGTGTGAACCACCACAGCTGGCTCCTTTTAAATGTTTAACTTGTTTTATAACTTAGAATAGTTCCTGTCTTGGTGAGTATTCGGTCCTTACTTGAAAGAACATGCTCCTCCGTTCATCAAGAAAAAGCAGAAACTACTGATACTGAAACTCTGAAACACACTGTGTTGGAAAGATAAACTTGAGAAATAGTGTTCACATATTCTATAACCGTGGCTGACTTTTTGTCTACTTGTTCTATCCACCAAAAGAGCTAGATAGTGAAATTTTCTCTTTGCAGTTCTATCAGATTTGGGTTCATGTACATTAAAGTTGTAGTCTTTGGTGCCTATATGTTCCCAACTGTTATATCCTATTGCCACAGTTACTCTGAATGGCCCTCTTTGTCAATGGTATGACTGGTAAACACCTTTGCCATGAAATCTGCTTTGATAATTTAGCCACTAAATTTAGCCACTACAGGGTCTGTTTAGCCACTATAGGGTTACCAGCAGCATAAGAAGCAGAACTGAAGAAGGAGAAGGAGGCTGTTGGGAGCAGAGAAATGCTATTGGGAGCTGGCAGAACCTGTAAGGAGCTGTTGGCTTTTTGGGGGGAGCTTGTCATGCTGGCTTTCCTGATGAACTCATCTGTTTTCATCCTGCAAGGAGCTTGAGACCTCCTTGGCACTGAGAATAGCTTCAGTTCACTTTGGGAGAGCTCTGGTCCTCACTCTGAGCATCAATTCCTGGCTCCAGAGGGGAGGAGAGTTCACAGCTCAGTCTCCTGAAGAAGCTTTCTGCATTGGCTTTCCTGATGGGAACTCGCTGTCTTCAGCACTTGAGGAACATGGGACCTCACTGTTGCTGATGATGGCTGTGGTACTTTTCAGGGGAGCTCTGGTTTTTACTTTGAGCATTGCTTCCTGGCTCCAGTGCAGATCCCTCAGCCTGCTAGCACAGATAAAGGTATCCCACTGGCACAGACTTCCTAGAATCCACCACTAACCTTTGGGCCTTCTCAGCACAGATCTGTGAAGCAGGCCTGCATGAGATATTGTTATGGGCTCTGGACCTCCAGCTGGATTCATGGGAGACATTGTTATGAGCTCTAGGTCTTCAGCTGGACTCATGCAGGACATTTCTGAGGGATCCAGGCCCTCAGCTAGTTTCCTTGGTCTTAGTGTGTAGACAGATTTCCTGCACTCTCTTGTATATTGTTCTTTGGGTGACTATTATAAAAAGTCTTGGGCTGGGGATATAGCTCAGTGGAATAAGCACCTGCCTAGCAAGCTCAGGGTCCTAAGTTCGATCCCTAGTACTGCCAAAAAACAAAAACAAAAACAAACAAACAAAAAAAACAAATAAAAAGTCTTATAAAAAATATATGTCCTGTATTATGTTACTTCACTTTGCAAAATAAGCCCCAAACCAACACAGGTATATTTTTGTCCCTGGCCTCTTCTTTTCTCTGCTCCTTCCTTGGTCTTTCCACTTTCTTGCCACCATGAAGTGAGCAGCTTTCCTCTGCTGTTGCCCTTCTACCCTGATGTTTCTGCCTTGAGAGCCAGTCGATCATGGACGGAACCCTCTGAAATCATGAACCGATGCAACCCTTTTCTCCTTGTGTGATCATGAAAGGGCTCTAATATTACAAATTATGTACAGCAGATCTTTGACCACAGCAATGAAAAGCTAACTGATACAAAAGCCTTAGAATGAGCTACTCTTCTGCCATGATAGAGCATGAGGAAATCTTGAGTCCTTTTCCCCTTCTGTTAAAAAATATAATTACTACTAGCACTGTGTTTCCAAGAGGGTTTTCAAGAAAGTGGTAAGTAAAAAAAATATAGTCTGTGAGATGATATGTAAGTGTAAAATAGTAAAAACACATAGTATTTGACTCTAAAAGTTAGAAAAGCTTTCCTTCATCTATAACCAACACATACATGGTGAGCCCTCATATATGTTAAAATAATAATGGCATCTTATTTGCTTTGGGGGGCTTCTTTGCCTTCCTTCACTACCCTGTCTCTGTGTCTATTTTTACTACTTTGAAAACCACACTGAAGCTCTGAATGATTTTTCCTGAAAATTCCTAAGAATACTTGCTTCTGTTTTTCAATTCCATTTACCATCTTTGCTGCTTCTTATCTTTTGCTTGAGCCTCAGGATCAATTTGAGATAGACAGGCTATGTCTCCAGACAAAGTCTACCCAAAGAAGGAACCAAGCCACAAGAAACCTCCGTGTGCCCTCTCTGGTTGCTCAGTCACTGTGAAAGCAGAGCTCTGATTGGGATTTAGAACTCTGTGAGAAGCTCTGCTAATTGGTCTCTGTCTGCATGTCCACCTCAATGCCTAAAAACAGTCCCAGAGCCTAGCTCCTTTCTACTTTGTCCACTCAGACACCCAATGGCCATGTTGCTCAAGCTGAGTATAAGCTCATGACACAAACACTTTTTCAAACGCAATTTGGTTTACATCATTTGCTTTTCCTTGACATGAGAGCAAAATTGAAATGAGAACAGATGTTTATAAAGTTCAGAGGAAGACAATCTCACCCGGAAGCTAAAGCATTGCTCCAAAGCTTGTGCATCAGTTGTTGATCTATGGCATGGCTTTGCTGTCATGGCAACCTCAAGTTTAAGATCAACAATTGATAATATTTAGGAGGCCTGGCTTTGTAGTGGTGTGTGGTTCAGCATCACTCTGTCAACATGTTTTAAAAATATGCACACTGGAACAATATGGAGATCTCTAAGCAGACATGCCAAGGATTCAGAGATACAGCAACAAGTTGACAGGGTATTTGGCATTCACACTGAGAGGTCTTAAGAGATTGTTAAAACTCTTTGCCTGTTTGTCCTGACAATCATGCCAGTGACACTTGAGGCTGCAGCATTTACCTCAAGAGAACTCAGAGTACAGCCCCAGATAAAAGATCTTGCTTTTGTTATTTTCACATAGCTCTGCGAAGTTTGGTCACTGCAGTATCTGCTGCCTGATGGTGACAAGGATTACAGGAAGATTCAGAGCGAAATGTACTCTTTTTTAAAAATTTATTTTAAAAATAAAAGAAGGAAAACATAGTAACAAACAGACATCCATTTACAAAATAACATAAAAACAATACAAGCAACACAGAGTTACAGACAAAGTGGTAGGAAATTATCAATAGTTGTTGTATTACATATTGATATCTTCATAGTGGTTTCTCAGGAAAACAGGGAAATGCACTCTTGTGCAAAGATGTTTGGCTTTATGCTGTTCTGTCCTTTAGAATTTAGCACACACAGAAAAATTATTAAATACTGATCGTCACATACATATCTGTTGTACTGGAATAGAGGCAAGCTCTGTTTAGAAATAACTCAAAGAGCCAGGGTTCCACTAGGGACAACCCCACAAGCTGCACCCAGCCCCCAGCAGTGCAACAATGGGGTGGAGCCAGGCGTTCAGCTGGGGGCGACCCCATGGACTGGACCCAGCCCTCGGCAGAAGCCCCCAGAGTGGAGCCCCGCAGTCTGCTTGGGCGAACCTGAGGACTCTACCCGGCTTCTGGACAGTTGTACTGAGGCGAAACCTGGCGGTTCATAAGGTAACCCCGCCGGCTCGACTAGACCATTGGCTTGTCAATGGGAGCTTGACCATGGCAAATCTGGTTCCCTGCCTGTTTACTGTCTTTGAGCATGGGAGATTTTCCACCTCCTGCCATAGCAATCTGTGTACATCCATATTTGTTACAGCATAATTTGAAGCAACCATGTCTCCTCCCAATGTAAGAGCCCAAGGGAATAAATAAAACCAAAAATACAGTTATTATCAGTGTTAAGATGACTAATTGGGTGGTAGAACAATGTAGCTGAGGGTGGAGAAAATTGATTAACCGAATGAGCCATCATCTTTATAAATGAGCAACAAATTTGAAGATAACATTATGTAATACAGCATCTGATATTAATCCCCTACAATCTTCTCTATAATTTGGTATTTCCTTAATTGTTTTTGTGTTAACTAATGCGAAGGTAACATTATGTAATACAGCAACCAGTGCTAATTCTCTGCTATCTTCTTTATAATTTTTTATTTCCTGTATTGATTTTGTATTATCTTGGTTTTTATGTCTCCATTCTTCTGTTTTTAAAATAAAATCATAAAAAAAAGAAATAACTCCAAGAACAGTATCTTTGTGTTTCATTTTCATTATGAAAACAGGTCATCTTTGCTTCCCCCTCAGAGGGTGTTTATGAGAAATTAAATGAACTCTGGCTATGAGTTGCACTTTTTCTAAACATGCAATGACTCTTAAGGGACACAAGTGTGCAGATGAGGGAGGAAGCAAAGCAGAATAGGGAGAGGTAGGAAGGACACACAGTGAAGTTGAAAGCCACATTTTTTACAAAAATGTCCACTTTCCAATTATGTTAAAGCATATTTTGAGACATGTGCAGACTGCAGTGACCGAAGGGTCACAGCCTGAGACAACCTGCTTCTGTTGTGCCACCGGACAGGTCTCCCTAAATCTCAGTGCCACGTGCCATTCAGGTAATGTTAAGGTCCACCAACATTTGACAAATTCAGCAGGCAAAGGCTACAAAACACTGTCCTTCATTCACTCCCCCCACTGTAGGAGATCTGTGAGCTCAGGTGCAATGAGAAGAAATAAAGATTTTAAATACAGCACCAGATTATAAAACAGTGTAAGGTCAAGGCCAACAAGTCTGGTCCATAAGATACAGATCATAGGTCAAGATGTGGTTAACCAGAAAAGCATTAATAAATACTTGGGATTTTTACTATACTTCAAGAAGCAGTAGGACTTTGAGAGACAGAGAAATTAGGCTAAAGTCAATCTTTTCAATTTCTCCAAACTTTTTCATTTTCAGAAATTAAAACTTTAACTGGACATTGATCTCCACAAACTGAGTCCACCTGTGGAGGCTGATGAAGACAGCAAGGAGAGACTTTGGAGAAGGGTACCCGTATCCAAAGTGGAATCTGGAGATACGCTGTGGAAGCACCAATGATCCAGAGCAATGAAAGCAATACAGGGCTGGGTGGACAGCTCCTCCCTTCACTGTGCAGTCTGCCAGCGTCTAGAACCACCTGCCGCCTCCCAGCTCCAGAAACAGCACAGCAGCTTGTACAACTCATCCTAAGAAGAGTACAGTCTATCCACAAAGGATAGATCTGCCAAAGTATTTGTGTGAGCCCAACGATTTTAAGCAGCTTATTAATATGGCTGCTTCCGTCTCAATTTGGTGTGCAAGAGTCTGTAATTAACCTTCCAACGATACTTCATGTTAGCTATCACTAAAAACCTCGACAAAAGAGACCTGATTCCTGGTAGAGCTATCATCCCAGAACTTCTAAATTATTTTTGAGAAATATTCTGTCTTTGTCTTTTTATCTACTAGGGTTCTAGGAATTCAAACAACCAAACCCAGAGTAGGTTAATTTACATTAAAAATGGATTTTTTTGGTATTTGTTCAGAATGGAAGCAAGGCAGAAGAAACAGATCTTATGAGAGAATATGTAATTCTTTTGATTTAAAAAGGAAATACCTACATTTAACTATAAAAGTTTGAAAAGTCTTTTAAGATGGAATGATTGGCCTAGCAGAGTGGTGATTTCCTTTTTCCAGAAATTTGCTGACTAAAAGCAGCTATCTGTCAGGAAAGAACAGCCCCAAGTTCTATTACAGATCACATCACCTTCACATTCATTTCAGTAAGATTCTGCAATTCCACATCTATTTAACAACAACATAAAAACTCAAAGCACAACTAATCATAGAAAATGACTTACATTTCAGAAGGTGTCATCAATTTCACCTAGATAAGACATAAATCTTAACACCTGAAGGAACTGATACATTGGATTTATTTACATAAAAATTATAAATAATGGAAAGCGTGCTGTATTTCTCCTGCAAGATAGGATGCAAAATTTAGTCAGGCTTTTTCAAGCCCTTAGAACAAGTAATTCCAGATGAACAAGGAATTTTAAAAGGAAAATGATTTGTTAATGCTGTTTCTAAGTTCTTTATTTATAATTTTTTTAGTAGAACAGTGTGATTCCATATTGATGTATACTATCAATTGCACTAAAAAGACATTACCCAACACCAGCACAAATGGACTGGCAACATAAAAATTTTATAGGATTATCAAACAAGAAAAAGGCCATTAAACTCCTAGAGAGTCTCAATCTAATAATTTGATGAAGATATCTTTTAATGTGTCAAATTAAAATTCTTTCTAAATGAACTGAAATGCTGATGAGATCATAGCAATTGAGATTCATATATTTCCATGATTTTCAAACTGGTAAGTCTAGAGAAGGAGGAGGAGTTGAAACTCTCCAGCAGATCATAGATCTTCAATCATTTTCTAATGAATGAAAGCAATCTATAACTACCAGTCAATAAGGACTTATTTAAAAAATCCTGAGGCATGCGTTCAATGGCATATCATGCAGCCATAAAAAAGAATAAAGGCATCACCATGTCCTGATAAGAAGTCAAGATCTAGATAATTTACATTAGCTTCCATTCAAGGAGAAGGAAAATAAATAAGAGAATGTCCACATGTTTGTCTCCCTGTGCATTGCCTGTCTTTGAAGGACATGTCAGAAATTGACAGCAGTGATTGTGTTTGAAAGGAGCTGGGGACAAAGGAAATAAGATTGAAGATTTTTACCATATAATCCTTCTTTTTTTCTCTCTTGAATTAAAACAATGCAAATGTACTATCTACTTAATACATAAATGTAAATAATTTTTAGTTACTCAATTCATTAAATTGCCACTAAAAATGAATGTTATTCTGGAATCCTAAATCTAAAATTATTTTATAATGCCATATAACACAGCATATGGTCATGTCAGTGACTTACACTCATGTTAAAGTGGTGATTAGTGTCAACCTCCCACAACATCTACAAGCCACAAATTCCATAGGCCTCTATTAAAAATAGAAAACAATCAATTACCAGGAGGTCAGAGATGAATCTGCTGGTACTAAGCAGAAGCAACAGGACTAAAGAGGAGAGACTGTCTCATTACCCTTTCCGCACAAAGACAAATCCAAATGTAGTGTATACACATGTCAGAGCACATGCAGAGGCTACATAGCATTGCTTAATTTTTGTAATTCAACCTAATTTCTATTCTGAGCCTTTCCTTCCCTCCACCAAAGTTTCTTCCTAAGCATCCATGTAAGTTCCGGGAAGCCCACATGGGGCCAAAGCAGTGGGATAGGGAGGGAGGCAGAGCCTGCTTTTCTGTTTGTCTCTGAAGGCTTCTATTTGTCAATACTTCAGAGCCTCTCCCTCCATCATCTGGGCTCTACCTGTCCCTCCTGACTAGGAGAGTCTCCAAAGCCACAGAATGAGCAAATCTTGTCATTTCCTTGCTGGTTCCATCCATCCTCTGGGCTCCCCTGTGGCCCAAGGCACCTTTTCCTGTTCTGAGGGACGGTTTTGCAGTTCCTCCTGCTGTTTCTGCAAGGTTTCCTGTCAGTGTCCTTTCCACTTCCTTGAGTGTCTCTTCAAATTCAAACACCAAGAATATGCTTCCTCCTTCTCCTGCCTTTTTAATCCCTGGCACGAGAATTCCCTGAAAACTAAAAGCACAGCCCAGTCCTCTAAAGTACTACTTTATTAGATCCAGGAGTGAGGCCCAGCCAGGGTTAGTCTGCAGATGTTTTTCCAAATGATTCTAATTCATGGTCAGTGGAAGCACTAGCAAGTACTTAACAGGAAGCACAAAGAAAAAAAAAAAAAGGAAATACTGGGGAAAGAAAACTTTGGTTAATGTTTCATAATATTATGCAATCATATATGAATTCAATATTTTGCAATCATACACAAATGCCAGAAGCTGGAAATGTCCTTGAAAATGAATTTGAATGTCAGAAAAAAACTGAAAATCTCACATACCGAGGTGGCTAGTAACTTTGGCGAGGTGGTTGGAGCTTAGCTACCTGAATGCCTGATAAATTCTGCCAGAGTATGGTGTTTTGGAAAACCCTTACTTTTTTTTCTAAAGTCCAGCAGCCAGTCTCTGGCAGGAGACCTGAGTAGCTTAGATTCTCATGGAAAGGAGTTAGTTCTGGTTTGGCTGAGAGTGTTAACAAATAAAACAAATTGGAAAACAACTGAAAACTTGACATCAGATAAAAAGAAGATACTGATGTAAAATCCAAAGAACTTCATGATGGGCACAATGCAACTCCTCAGCCCACGTCCTAAGGAAGTAAAGGCTATGTGCCACAGGGATAAGAGCTGATCAGCTCCCTTCTCTGGGGAGGCCCCTGCAGGGGTGATCTTGGGACACCCTTAGGAGATGCTAAGGTTTATAGCTCTGTTGGAGGTGGGCTTAAGCACACCACATGCCTGGCCAGATCGTTCAACTGGGAGTTTATCACTTGAGCAATAAAGCCTCAGGATTCCTGGGGAAAAGTGTCCAGTGGAGGATGACAGAATGTGAGCTCTGGAATCAAGTCCCTGTCAGGCTATCCACTGCAGGTGCAGGACCTGGAGCAAGTTACTGAGACTCTGTACCCCACGGGGCACACATATGAAGCAAAACTAATGAAGCCTTCTTAGTAGAGTTCCTACTAAGATTGAATATTAAGTACTGATGAAAGCCCTCCTACGGAAAGCCTTTATAAGTGCTAGTTAATAGGATTTCTTTCAATTCTGTGGACAAATCTTTTCCATGACATGCCTAAGAAGTGGTGCAAGTTACCCTACAAGGCGTAAGTTACAAGTCAGAAGTGTAATTCCAAGAAAGTAAAAAGACAAAGAGGGGGCTGTGAATGGTTTCCTACCTCCACACTGGGGCTTAACACACAGGTGTTTAGGTGAATTAAGACTTGTTTCCCTTTGCAGGAGGCCAACACTTCTTTTTTTTTTTTTTTTTTTTTTTGCGGTACTGGGGATCGAACTCAGGACCCTGCGCTTACTAGGCAAGCGCTTATTCCACTGAGCTATATCCCCAGCCCCCCCAACACTTCTTTAACATTAGAGAAAAACAGAGCATCATTGAGAAGAGCAGACTAGGGGATTCTCTTCCTCCTTACTCTGTATACTCAGCCCTCCACCCCCACAGGGACAATAACCGCAAATTCTAACACCCAAAGATCATGTACTGTATGTTAGGTGTATAACGGTTGTGTAAACTGAACATGACTTTCTTCTTTGTCCTTATTCCCTAAATAACACAGTATAACAACTGTTTCCATAGCATTTACATTGCATTAGGTATTATAAGTAACCTGGAGATCTGAAGTTTACCAGAAGATGTATATGGCTCATATGCAAATTCTGCATCATTTTGTAGAAGAAATTTGAGCATCTGCAGGTTTTGACCAATAGGATCAATGTTCTGTGGATACTGATGCACAAGTGTACTGAAAGAGTCACAGCACTGCTCACTTCAAAACCATTCTTTACCTATGGCCAAGCAGGCTGGTGGGCCATCACACTTGGGGGCCCCTCTAGATCCCGCCTCTTGTCTTTAGACACCTCTCTGAGTTGTCATAGTCCTTATGACGAACACAACCCTGTTGGCACCTCCTCCCCATCCTTGGCTCTTCAAGAGAGTTTTCTTTCCGTCAAGACTCTCAGGAAATCGCAGAGTTCTTTCTTCTTAGCAGATACCTGAGTAAAATGTAAAATACCTATGGCTTTTTATATAACTATGAACTTAATGATACATAAAATTCACTAAAGTAAGAAAAGCAGTTTTGAAAGTCTCTGAGTCCTACACACAGAATAAAATACATGTTATGTTAGAAGAATAATGTGGCAATAGGTACAATGGAAAACAATTATTACACTATTTCTCATTTGGATTTGGTGTTCCCTTCTCTTGCTCTTGCAATCTAGAACTTTCTTCTCACTCACAAAAACCTCCTCCAGAAAAATAACATTTGTGTACTTCCAAGCAAAAGTGTAGTCAAGCACACAAATGGGAATTAGTTTTAAAATGAAACACATAACCCACCTCCACCTTCACTGCATGTGCCCCTATATGTGTGGCTGCGTATGGAGAGACAGGTGATTGTTATCTTGAATGCATGATTTTCTAAGTGATTGCAGTTACTAATGATTACTGCCAGCTATACCATCACAGACCCCCTGGTGTGAGCTGAGTCAAAACTCCCTCCTGCTTTGCTGTCAACAATTTATCAGTGGGCTTCCTACAGAAATAAGAAAAATAAAGGAGAAATCAAAAGAATATTAAGAGAAAATTAGTAGAATTCTTTGGATACTTTATTAGTATTTACCTCTGATTAATATTTCAGTTAACTTTTGCTATTCTGTTGCCATGGAAACCAAAATTAGTAGCATAAAAAGCCCACAATTTTGTCTTAGGAGCTGTATTACCCAAATCTTATATTATATTCTCAATGCTGACAAGATGGCTATAATTTCTGAATGAACTTGACCCAAATTTCTGGTCCTGGGTTCCAAAGTGTTGATTGCCACACGTAGACACAAATATGCTCACTTGTTCCAAGAAAATTGTATTCCTTCACTAACTCTTTCCTGTTGAGTTTCTCAATTGTACTTTCGAAAAGAATTTGTCTCCATGCTCACACCCCTACAAGCAGATGGTGTTTCAATCCAACCACAGTGTGTTCAACTGCAGACCCCTTCAGTGTATTCAAATGGAAAGTAACAGGACTTAAGAGGAGAGGTCTGAGTTCCGGTATTATAAGCCTTACAGTGAGATATTCAATGAAATTCTTTGAACACTATGACAGTGATCATTCTTTCTACCTTTTAAACATTTTGTTCAAGCAGCACTGACTTTATGAATCTTCTGCTAGAAAGCAAAGTAACTCTGATTATGTCAGTGGGCATAACTCTGAGAGTGGGGGTCGGGAACTTCATTAAATTCATTTCCCTTATGGAAATGTCATGCCAACACAGTCCACACTAAGAGTCAGAGTCCTCTACAGAATCTATAGTAGTCACAAGGAACTCACAATGTCTGAAAACACCAGCTGTCGCACAGCAACACACACTAGTACATCCTCGGAGAATACAAAGTTAAGGGCTTCTTATCCTAACACCACTGATTTAGGAAAGTAAACTTATAACCAGTGATGAAGCCTCCAACTGCCCTGTCAGGGCCTTCTTGAAAAGACCAAGGAGATGTGAAACCACAAGCTTGAAATGTTCATCATAAGGCCATTTTGTAGCTTTGCCAATTTTGAGTTTGCCCAACTTAAATCTTCTAATAAAATAGTGGCTAATGCTTGTGCAACCCTCTAAGAGTTACTATAAAATTTCTCATGAATTCTTTCATTTGGTCCTCACCACCACCCAGCAGCATGCACCTGATTTTATTGCTGTCTCTACTTTGTAAGCTCTGTGCTTCACCTGTCCGTGTCTCACACCTAAAACACCACACAAGCTTCACAGAGTTACTAAAGAGTAAAAGCTACAATTTTCACACAGAGTGGTGTGCATGTTCCCCTGGTTCAACCTGGTTCTTTCAAACTGGAATTTGGGGCAAACTCTCAATTAAGTATCTCAATAAGAGATACTTTTCCTATGCTACTTGTATATACCTAGAACAACTTCAGGAAGCATGAAAGGATGAACTGATACTTTGTGAGGGCATATTCCTGAATCCCTTGGCCAAATACTATCAAGCTTATATCCTAGGAGTACCCTGAATAGGAGAAAGATTAAAACACTGGCATTCTCTAAAAAATACAGCTGCCAGAGGTGCTGGTGCATGCCTGTAATTCCAGCACTTGGGAGGCTGAAGCAGGAGGATTGCTGGGAGTTCAAGGCCAGCCTGGGCTACAAAGTGAGTTCAAGGCCACCCTGAACTGCATAGTGAAACTGCATAGTGTCTCAAAAAGACAAAAAAGAAGAAATTAAAAAGAACAGCAATCCTCACAAATCCCTATGTGCAACATTTAGAGATGGCTGACCCATGCAGGCCTTTTTCACTGCACATACATCTGTGAGTAGGAGCTCCAGCAAAGGCATCATCTTTTACATTTTAGTGACACTGTCAGCGTTGACTCATTCACTCAATGTCTGTCAAATGCCTACTGTGTTTAGGTACTCTTTCAAATGTTAGGAATGTAAAGGTAAACAAGAAGTCCCTGCTTCTGGGGAAAATATATCCTAGAGAGACAAGACAAACAGCTACTATGTGCTGACTGATGTGCTGGGGAGAAAAACCAAGCAAGGAAAGAAGGAGAGGCAGGGCTAGGGCATGGAGACAGGCTGTTCTTCTAAGTAAGACAGTCAGGGAGGCCTTGCTACAGCCCTGCTCACCATAAATCTAAAGGAAAGATAAAAGTGAAGCAGCAGGTAAGCTGATGTTGTCCTGCTGAAGCAGGTGTGCAGAGGCAGGTGCTGCAGCTGAGGCAGGTGTGCTGCTGGGACAAGTGCATGGAGCCAGGTGTGTGGAAGCAGACTTTTTCTAGCAGAGAGAGAACCCAAGAGAGGAACCTGAAGTAGAGGCAGGCTCCACCTACCTGCAAATGCACCAAACCACCTCCAGACCCCTTCTTTATTCAATTTAAAGTTTCAAAGCAATAAAGAATTCCTCCTGATTCCATATCAAGACTGTGTCCCCTGAAAAAGCCTAACCCACTCCCCCAAGAATTGGGAGCAGATTTTAATTTTCTCTTCAAACACACATTACTAGAGCCTGCAATGGTGATGTATGGATTCACACATAGATTATGGTAAGAAAAAGAGAAAAACTGGGGGACAAAAGGTAGAAAGGGTGAAGGAGAAGAGGAAAGACGGAGGAAGACACTCCATGGAGCATAGACACCCAGTATCAAGCACCCAGCACGTAGCCTAGTGTTTCAGAACTGTGTCATGAAACAAACCAATGTGGACATACTGTGGACACAGTTCCCATGTGTTTTTATGTATGTATTTCATACACTTTCATAACTCATAAGTTATGTGATTTCATGTACACCAAACAAAGCATACTTCTAGCTTCCCTTTATGGTGTCTAGACAAAAATCTTGCAAAACAACATCAAGGGTTGTTTTAAATTCACAAAAATAAAGATAAGCTGAATGAACAAAAAAAACTAACATCTTTATTTGATGCAAAAAATCTTTCTATGAAACTTTTTAAATGACCTATGCCAAAGACTGATGGCTCTTGAAATGCCCTTAATCCCATCCTTAATAGCAGCTGTCATCACAGGATGCAGGTGTTCTGGTCTCCTAGTCACTGCTGAGCTCCACAGAGCATTTGATAAACAGGTGCTGACTGACATCTGCCCACTCGGTCTGATTCAGCCAACCAGCAAAGAATCAATTGCACTGAGTTTTCAGGCTCAGGCATGAGCTTGTTGAGGAGCTTTCATCACCCAAAGAGCTTTACCTGGAAGTTCTTCCATAAAATAATATCAAGAATGCATTTGAAGACCAATTACTTGTGATTTTTTCTTTCTAGCAACAGAATATTGTTGTCCAAAACATACTATATTGAATTTAGTGTTTGACCTTGGGTTCTTTGATGCTTTTGTATACAAAAAAGAGAAAATTACTTCTAAGGTATTTTCTAAATATAACTGGCAGTGCCTAATTATATCTAATTACCTGGAGAAGTGATTCTAGATCCTCAGAACAAAATTTAAATCATTTTTGTTCTGAGGACTTACAGAAGTCTGGAATGTGATCACCAAAAACAAACAGGTAACTCCATCGATGGTGTCTAAGATTCTGTTTAAAAATAGGAAGTGATTCATCTTCTCTTCAAAACAACCCAAGAACTTTTAAAAATGAGCATGATGCATGTTTAGTAAAACTAGAACTAAGCCACCATTTTGAAAACTATCCAAGGAAGAAAGTCTACAACAGGCAGCAAAAATAAATTTCCCAAAGCAAGAGAAGCGTGAGGGATCTTGTTATGTGGTCTCCAGACTCATTTTCTTTGCCTGTCACACCCATAGCTACACTACCATCCCTAGACTTCCCTGCAGTTAGCTTTGCCATGTACCGTGGACTCCCAAAATTTGTAGGGCTTAGGTTCCTAGACCATCGGGAATTGTGAAAAACTGCAAATTTCAGATACGGTCAGAAAAGTGCCTGTAAATGCCTATTTGTATAGTTTAAACCCTAAATATGCTATATCTCCTGCGGTTATGTAATTCAATTTGATAAAATACTGTATTAATAAAGCCTTAGAGGGTACAGGCCATTCTGGCAGCATTTTAGTGGTCTTAGGGCTTTAAGAAGAACAAAACGGAAAACCCTAGAGACAGCTACATGCGATAGAGAAACCTGCTATGATGTGGGGTGCTGGTGCGTCTGCGGAGATGAGTTACAGGGCAGCAGCCAGTCAATAGCAAAGAGAACTGAAAACCGTCTCAGGTTGGCTACTTGCAAATCTCCCCAAAAAGAATAATTGCTGAGGATATTTGCAGTTTTCAAGAAATTGTGGCATTTCCTGAACAATTATTAGTTAGGGTCTAAGGAAAACTCCGCCAACAACTGAGTCTGAGAACTCTGAAGCCCAGCTTCACAGGCATGTACTGTACTGGTGTGTGCCTGATAGAATGTGAGAGAGAAAGAAACCTGTTATTTCTGGATGAAGTCTTTTAAAAGAAAGTTTGTTTAGGCCATTTTCTGTTGCTAATAACATAATATCACAGACTAAACTATAAAGAAACAAGATTTTGAGGGGCTGCTTGGTCTAGTGCAAGGTCAAGGGGTCACATCTGGAGGAGGGCACCAGAAACCTCACCAAACTGGCTCTGATAAAAGAATCATTTTCAAGGGGACTCATTTACCCATTAAACCATTAATCATGAGAATGGATAAATCTCTTCACGATCACATAGCCACAGTCACCTCTTAGAATTCCCACCTGGCCTCATCTCAATATCTCACATTGGAGATTAAATGTCAATGTGAGTTTCAGAGAGAACAAACCATGTTCAAACTATCCCCTGCGCCTCCCTTCTTCTCCCTGTAGCCAGAACAAATAGTTCCGAGACATAACAAAAAAGGATGCAAATTACATGGTGGGAGAAATTTATTCTCCCTTCCAAATCTGGGATCAAAAGTTCGGAAGCTCTCATTCTCAAAGGGGAAGTTCTCCTACCAGGGAAAGTTCGGGTTGTTTTAAAGTAGGAGTGGGAACTCATGCAAGGCCAATCTACACTGGTCACACAGTTGACCCAGTAAGCAGCAGAGAGGGTCTGTACAGACAGGGGGGCGAAGAGACATGGGTGCTGCAACTTGAGACATGGACCCAACAGTGGGGCTGGAATCTAGGGCCTACAGGGGCCGCTCTTACCACCTTCTGCCCCATACTTCTAGGCAATGGGAAAGTAAGGTGATGCAGTAAAAGTGAATCACCCAGGGTATCAGATCCCACAGAAATGAAAATTTGAGTCATCTCACCAGGTAGAAGGACCTCTACAGCTGAACTGCTGACAGGAAGGGGAGTGTGCAGGATCTCACATTTTCAACCTTTCATTGATATAGGCTACGCCCTGTTCGGCTTTTGGCTGTCCACACAGGCCGGCTTTGGCAAGACTAATTAATGCTCAATAAGTATCCAGCTTCCCTCTCTGATGAGTTAACAATATCTTTCTGATTGAAACTAACGTCATGCACTTGATGTACAATTAAAGTGGGTAGCAGCTCTTTCAAAATTTTTCCTCTAGTGTTTTTAATACAGTGTTCATGTATTGACATAGGCAAGTTAAACAAGAAAAACTGCATTACCAGTTCAATGGTTACTGGAAAAAGGCCTTGGAAATGTTTATGTGTTTTGACTCAAACTACTTCTAAGGATTTATAGAGTCTATGAAAGTTTATGGAATCTGTGGAAACTATAGATGAAAATAAACACATCAAGCTTCCCCTGCAATATTCTACAGAATTGTCAAAACTGAAAACAGGCTGGGGCCATAGCTCAGTGGGAGAGTGCTTGCTTAGCATATGCCCTCAGAACTAACTGTATTGTATTACTCTTAATAGTAACAAAATACCAGGCTCTTCAGTGCATAAGATGATAAGTCATCATCCTGCATGAAATGATGGAAGCTGCAGGGCCAGGTAAGCAGAGGCAGGCAGATAAGAGACCTCACTGCATTTCCCAGATCTTGAAGTGTGCAAGCCTTAGAGGAATGTGTTTAACTTTGTGGTCCATGACCTTAAAAAACACTTCCATGCTTTTTCATTCTCTTCTATGCCCACAGAATAAATGTGAAGCTGAGTCTTCCTAAATTTCCAATGAAGGTGCTCAGACCCACAAGTGATTTACTCAAAAACAGACACAACGCGTGGGTATCGGAGCCAGAGTTCAGCTAGAATCTCCTAGTTTTACAACCACTTGAATTCCATATTTTTACATTAATTTCTCCCATTAATTCTCCCATGAGGATTTTCTCTCAAACAAAGGAATTTCAGGTTCATGGTTCTTCATTTCACAGGACTTGTTCCTTCCACTCGAATTAAAATTGTGATGCATCACTTCTCTAACTGCAGTGCTAGTGTGTACTTCTCTCTTTGCTAGTACGTCTAACCTCCAAAATAGGTTTGAGCTTTGATGTTTGCAACCATATGAAAGCAATGATTAAGCTAGCGATGCGAGTTACTGAATGAAGCAGGTAGCATTAAAATTGCTTACCACCATGCTTATTGGAACTCTAATATTTGCTGTCAACCAAAAATGAGTTCATAGAGATTGCACGTGACAGAATATCAAAATGTTTCATCATTCTCTCAGCCTAGTGCTGCTCTGTCCAACTTGTGATCTAGAATGAAACCACAGCAATCTGCTAAAAGTCACTAACATGACCCCAGTGCTTGCCTTCATTAACCTTCAAATGGTTATGCTTCGAGTGGAGCATGAATCCCCCATACAACTCCTGAGTTCATCAGCTGCCTGACTTCCTACCTTCCTCCCCAATTGCCCTATCTCCCCTCAGCCCCTGTATCCTGGGCCTTTTAAAATGCTCCATGACTGTAGAGAGCCCTTCCCAGTCCTTATCACTTCCCAGGAAGTTTATATTTGTAATCCCAATGGAAAGGTTATTGGAATCAAAACGAGTTAATTCCAATCTACCACTTTCAGTGCAACTCATGGCGAAAATAAAGACAATAAGCGTATTTGTAGTTATGGGGAGCCAAGTGGTCCAAAGTCCAGCCATGATGATGACTATCTAGAAAAAGGCCCACACTCAGGACCAAAACCAGGTTTTATTTATTTGTGAAGAATGGAGTGGCTTGAGGATGAGTGACTGTAAGAGTGGTGGGAAACACATGTGTACAATGAGCTGAGCTAGGTAGGAGGCCTGAAATCACCTCTGCCATATGCAGAGAGAAAGATATGTAGAAAGTGTAATCTGCATAACACAACTGAGATAGCATCAATGTTTTGGGGTCGGTGCTTCAGCTCTGATGTGTAATCTTTGAGCCCCAGAAAGTCATAGCCTCTGTTCCCAAGGCTCAATCCCAGCTGACAGCATGGAGTATTGGCTCACACATCCTGCCTCATCCCAGATCACTTGAGGGAGCAACAGGGGATTGGGGAAATAGCCTGCCATCTCCAGAGATTACCATCAGCACCTGGGCTAGACCGATATGCATTGCTCAAGGCCAGTTGAGGGGGTAAGGAAAAGTCCTAGCCAGCTCTGTACATATCAGTACGTGGAAATAGGGTCAGGCTCAGCCAAAATAGAGACAATTGCTCCTCTTTCAAGGAGAGTCACCTAGGTGGTCCTCCACAAAAGACCTGGTTACATGTTTTTTTGTGTAGAAATCACCAGTGTTCCCCAGGGCTCCTCGCCTTCCACCTTATTTCCCAAGCCCTGTGAATCCAGGAAGGCTGAATGATTAATTTTTGCCAGTGATGTGTGATGAGTCATCTCCAGTTCAAAGTTTGCAGAACAGGTGTGGGATCCACCTTCTCAGTCCCCGCCCCAGGCCGTCTGCGCACTTAGAGGTGCGGTGATGATAGTGACAAATGGAAGCCGTCTAGGTCCTAGAGTCACTGCTTGGAAAAAAGCCATGCAGGACAGCTGCTGTGCTGGCCTTTGACTTGGAATTAATCAGAAATAACCCTTCGTTGTGCTCAGTGACTGAAGTTTGGGGGAGTTTGCTTTGGTCGCAGCAAGCTTTTGGTACCTGAGGACATTTCAGGCTGCAAGATGCTCTCACACTTTCCCGTCCTAACCTCCAATACCATCCACTTTCACCTACCAATTCCTTCTTTCACTTCTGCATGAGGCTCTTCTCCAGCATGCCCTTACCAGCACAACTGATCTCATACATCTTAAAGTTCTTTGTCCCACATGGACCATGAGACCAGAAGGAGGGCCGAGACTCAGTTTGTCTTTATCTAACTGTATCTCTACATAGTGCAACATGCCTTGTGACACAGAGTGGGTGCTTAGTATATAAGAGGAAACAGGGAGATAGATGTTTTGCCAAGGAGAAGGGGACCAAAAGATGGTAGGGAAGGAGGAGAAGGGAAAGTAAAAAGAATTAAAATGTGTTGCTTACTTGTACAACTCCCCACAATTAATGTAATCGTCATTTATCGCAAACATGTACTAATAAAAAGAAACATTAAAAAACTCTAAAGATGAACTAGCAGGGACTTGGTTTCCAGCTATTACAACATCACTATGTTTTTGCTCAGTTAGACAAGAAATTTTTATTGGATACCTGAGAGATTTAATATGCAAGTGGATAACGGTCAAAACGTATGTAAAAATAGAACTCAGCTCCATTATTGCAGTAAACAAGCCAGGAAACCAACTCATTACTTACAGAAGCAAGCCTAAGCAGCCATCCAGTTTATAAATCTGTAAGTCAAACTCACAGGAAATGAAATCACTATTTCTGGCAACCAGCCCAGGAAGCCAAAAATTAACCCCTGTAACAATTAGCCTCAACTAACCAGTAGTTGATTAATAACTGACAGCTTCTCAAATTTCTGCCCTGACTTTCAACTTAAGATGAAGCAGAAAGCCAAACGCACCCTCCAATCACAGGATGCCGGTTTCCTCCAGCTCTCTGTGCAGCAGCCATAATCAGAAAATACCTGCGCCTTCCGTTTCTACTCCATTGCTTTCCTCCTTCTCTACCTGCCTTTCTACCAAAACGCAGGTAGTGGTGGCCAACTCTTTTGTAGCCAGATTTGAACAAAAAGAAGGGAGAAAGCAAACAGGTCCAACCTCTAAGGTTTGTGTGGAGCTTAGGCAACAGCATCATCATCACTTAAGAACTTATTCAAGATGCGAATTCTTAGGTTCCATCCCTAGATCTACTGAGTCAGAACCCTTGGAGCTGGGGCTCAGCACTACTTTAACCAGCCCTCCACATGATGTCCATCTTATACTTGGAGAACCTCAGCAGTGCAGTCAGATCTGAATTGTGCCCGTTAGGGCCATTTGTAAGTGGTGCCAGAAGGATCCTTCCCCAAAAGAAGTTTCTACTGGTCTGTTATTCCCCCAGCTACCACCACCAAGTGCCAGACAAGCTCCAGCCAAACAGTAGGGAAGGGGCATGCCTTC
Organism: Dinomys branickii; assembly: GCA_004027595.1. Classification (NCBI taxonomy): domain Eukaryota; kingdom Metazoa; phylum Chordata; class Mammalia; order Rodentia; family Dinomyidae; genus Dinomys; species Dinomys branickii. The sequence goes on from PVLD010011102.1 coordinate 48,010, forward strand.
CTCTGAGACCCACGCTTTTTGCATAACACAGCACCCCTCTGAAACATGCGTCATGCATTTCCTTTCTTCCGTTTTCTATGCCACATGGTATCATTATCTGTTAGAAGACAAACACCAATTTTGGCTGTGCCTAGTTACTAACTGTTCCAAACAACCAGCCAAATTATTCTTATGACATGGATTCCTTTCTACTGGATGTTGCTTCATATTTTTGGAGATTTCTGAGTGTTGGTCTAACATGTGGAAATGGATGTTCTCTAAGTTATTTCATAGAAACCAGAAAAATCTCATTGTAGATCATACCAGCAGTTTCTAATATTTACTGACTCTTCTCCAGGCTAAATGTATCAGTTGCCCACACTTGGATTGAGATTTACTATATAGATGTTCATGCCCTATAATACAATAGGTCAAAAAGCTGAAAAGCAAGATTTTTTTTCCCTTCAAGGTTTTAGCTTCTGAGTTAAAACTTCCTCACTTAAAAGCTTTACTAAGCAAATTATTTTTTCAGAAGCATACAGTAGTTTTAAGAATTTGCAAGCGGGGGCAGATCTAGTTACTAGGCATTTCAAAGCTTAAAAACTGTCAGGATTCTACTTTATGAATAAAGATACAAAATTGAGTACAGAGGGCTGGGAATGTAGCTCAGTAGTATAGTGTTTTTCTAACATGCTCATCCGTTGCACCACAAAAATAAAGTAGGTATAGATATCAGAGAAATAAAAAATCACAACAAAATATAAATTTTTAAACACTGGCAAGCATAACAAACATCAAGAGTGGATATGAAAACATAAAATATAAAAGATAAAAATGAAATAAAGTACTGATATATCTCAATCATACTTGCCTATATTTTGGCCACATATTCTTTGAGCATCCCTTTATATGACAAAGATTCTGTAACATCAAATACAAGATAAAAGATCTTTTCTCTAGCAGGTTGACCACATTTTAAAATTGATAGCATAGAAGATTCTTTCAGTATTACAGTTGATAGAGATGATGTCATGTAAGTTTGTGCAGGATGATGTTGACATTTGGAAAGATTTCTATCAAGTTTCTGTCACAAATGAAGTTTACAATTTGAAAGAGTTTTCTATAAACTGGCTTCAGGCTGCACAGCTTTTAATCAGTGTTTCTCCCCTGCCTCTCTCTGTGTTGGAGACCGGCTCATTTCATATGGATCCTTGCTCAGGTCTGTACATCAGGAGAGAGCAGGACAGGAAGGCAGACAGCCACATGATGACAGTCAGTCACAACTGAGCAACACAAAGGCACACACAGAGTGCAAACCACTAACTCCCAATTAGGTCTCTCTGCAACTCAGCTTTCCCCGAATGTCCAGTTTCTTGAGGCCTAGCCCTATGAGAGGAGAGGAAATAGATGAGAAACTGGAGTAAAGAGGCTAAAATATCCGGCATCCCATACGTCTACACCGTTTGCAGGCCCCCTCCAAGCAAGGGGCTGCCAAGCTGAGCCTGCCGGGAAAATCCACCCCTGCTCAAGCACGGGACTGTACTGCAGTCCTGGCAGGTAAGACAGGTTCTGCACCTTTGTAGACTAGCAGGAGCTGGGGTGAGAGGAAGGTGGCAGAATGAGGGATGGAGAAGGCAAGAAAGTATGTTAGTGGCCTGGGGCCAGTGTGTGAGATGGAGGGAAAAGTACACTGACGAACGGGAGCACTCTCTAGAAGGCAAACACGCTCTCCCCTCTTGTCTAGCTAGGCCGCAACACACAGCACATTCATCAGCCAAGGAAATTTGTCATAAATGATTAACTTCTGGAAGAACAAATCACTCAGCCTCTCCAGCTGAACAAACACAGGGCCTCAGTGACTAGGAGAGCTAAAGGCAATGCTTCAGCAACACTGAGCACGTTTTCATACCAGTTCTGGCATTTTATGTCACAAAAGCCTCAGGGAAGCTTAGAAATGAGGCCTCTTTAGGAGAAGGGGAAGAGCTCCCTGGCCTGGGTAGTGATGGCTGCAGTCATGAGTGATACAGGGAATGGCTTCAAAAATCATTTGCTGCAGCTTTGAAAATGTGGCCTGAGTATTCTGAAAGGAGAGTTAGATTTCAGAAAAAGATTCCTGCTTCTAGGAGGCCAACAAAAAACTGAATGAAGATGGCAAAGTGGAAGAGAGGCCTCTATGCTTCTGTCCTGCTTCCTCCGTGACCACTTATTGTTCCCAACAGCTTCTGGCTGCAGGAGCTGACTGAGGGACAACGCAGATGTGCATCCACCTTAACCCTGGGCATGCTTGTTCCGAGCAGCTTTCTATAGCAGGTAGACTTTTAAATAAAAAGTAAATCCCCAGTGCTCAGGGAATTCTTGTTTCACTCAGATAAAGCTTATCAAGGACTGAGACAAATAAAATGCAGATGAGAATGGGCAAAATTAATTAGAAACAAAGATCAGAATTTCCTTTTCATTATGTCCTTAAAAACCACCATATCCCAAAAGAAAACTTGAAGCAATGTTAAATACACTGGAATTAAACTGCAATATACCACTTCATTTTGTTTGTTTGGTTGGGCCTGTTTTGTTTTGTTTTGTTTTGTTTTGTTTTGTTTTGTTTTGTTTTGTTTATTGCCATGAACTTGCTAAACTAAAATTAATGATCTGGTCAGTGCAGAGACCATGACTTAAAGCACATTTTCCTGTGTACAGCAAAGGATCAGAATTCCATTTGGAAGCTCACACCTGATCCATGGTTATTTAAAACCCAACTGTTCTTCCCTCACATCTGGAAAGTAATTACATTGACAATGAACTGACATCGATGAAGAGCATGATCGCAGGAGAGGCATCATATACTTGGTGATTCCTGTACATGTAAAAGATTTATTGTAGCATAATTTTAAATCATATCCATATGCATACAAACGCAGGATCACCCAGGGAAGATTCGATTTTAGAGTCCCATTTTTATACTAACTTTTAAGAAGTTGAACAACAAAAAGTAACTTAGAAATAACCATTTAAACCAAAATGTAGTCATGTTTATAGCATCTAGCTTGTATCATTTATATGCAAAGAATTTTTTAAAATATCTCTTGAAAATTTAAAGGAAAAGTATGTTCATCACTGGGCATAGTGGCAAATACCTGTAATAATCTCAACTACTACAGAGGCTGAGGCAGAAGGATCACAAATTCAACACCAGCCTCAACAACTTAATGAGATCCTATCTCAAAATAAAATTTTAAAAGGGCTGGCAGTATTGCTTAGCACAAAAGTACTCTTCTAGTCCCGAGTTCAATCACTACTAGGGGAAAGGGGATTCATCCCAGAATACTTGGAAAGGAAAGGAAAACAGGAGAAAAAAAACCACCAATATCTGCCATTCGGTTGTTTACTTTTTGCTGTTCATGTTTTTAAATATACATGTAAATATATAGAGTAGTCAAGCTTTATATGCTGATTTTCAGAGTCTTCCTGCTTGTAAAAATACCTGGTCATTGTAGAGTATTAAAATATAATAAATTATACATCTAACATACCATCATCTAGAAATAACTTTTAAAATATATTGGTATAATTCTTTACATTTTTTTCTTTTTTACAAGTCTGAACAAATAAACATGTTTACATTTTTGTTTGAAAATTTTTTAGCAGAGAAGTACGAGGAGTGAAATATGAATTGAATCTCAATTTCTGCCATTCCTGTTCCATCTTAGTGGACAGTTAGGTTAATTATTTTTTTAAATGCTGCAATGATATCTTTGTACATATACTTTAATTGTATATTTATGCCTCTGCAAGACCATGTGTGTGTGTGTGTGTGTGTGTGTGTGTGTGTGTGTGTGCTGGGAATCAGACTCTACTACTGAATTACATTTATAGCACTATATGCAAATTTAATTCTGGTAAGTTCCCCTTCAAAACATTTGCAATTTGCATTCTGGTCAGTTGTGTGGCTACTTGCCCTCCCATATCTTTGCCCACAAATTCCAAACTGTAGCCATAATTTGTACTACCCTAAAGCAGTACTAGCTAATTCAAGCATCTTTTCATTAGTTTACCTTAACAGCTACATTTCCAGCTTTACTTTGAAACTACCAAAGATTCCTCTCCCATGGAATAGTTTCTGCCTGCTTGAAATCCTCATTGTATGGGTTTCTGAGTGTCCTAGTATCATAAGATCTTCTCTTGAATAAAGTTTCTGTGGATACCCATTAATAAGCTCCCCTGACTCACACAGAGTCATTACAAATAATCCTTTAGTGCCTGTTTCTTGATATTAGAACTTCCCATTTTTGTCTCCACTGCCTCTTTTTCACTCTAGTGTATTTTAATAAATATATTATAATCTCCTCTGAAAGCACAAGCAATAACTGTAAATTTTTTAACTCCCTCCAACTGGGAAATAGTCCCACTGCCAACTAACCCTCACCATCTCTTTTTTGGTTGCACATGGATTTTGTGGTTTTTTTTATTTTATTTTAAAGAGAGTAGTAAATGAGAAAAAAAGAACAATAGCAGCACACCAGCATCACAAACATAGATGAACCAAACCAAGAACATTAAAAATGATACAGAGCTTTAAGACAAACTCAAATGAATTAACAGTGGCTATTATATTACATATTGCTATCTTCAACTGCATTGCTCAGATTATCAGATTGAAGAATGGAAGATTATTCAAACCATTAAAGAGAATAAGAAAATAATTATTAGATAAAATATTAGAGATAATACAGAGCTTCATCAGACAGGATGGTAGGAATTCACCATAGTAGTTCCATTGCATATTGTTGCCTTCAAATCAGTTGCTCAGATTACCAGACATAAGCATGCAAAATTGGTCAGAACATAAAAAATTTTAAGCATTAACTGTTCCTTTCAATATACCATCAGACATCAGCAGTACAGTTATCTCAGCTTCCTTCTTTCTTTTCTCTTCTTTCCCTCATGACAGTTGTTCCTTCCTTTGAGCAATTTCTTTCCCTTTCCTATCACCTATTGTATGTTTTGCGTTTTACTTATTCTTTCATGTTCCTATACCAGGAAGACAATATGATGTCTACACATGTGGGTCCAGTTTATTTCACTTATGAGTATGGTCTCTAGTTGCCTCCATTTACCTACAAAAGCCTCAAGTTTATCTTCATTTATAGCTGAGTGATACTCCATTGTATAAAAATACCACATCTTTTTAATCCATTCCTCAGTCGATGGGCATTTGGGTTGTTTCCAAGATTTAGTTATAACAAATTGTGCTGCTATAAACATGGGAAACCACCCACAAGGGGAATAGCTGCTCATGGATTTTAGATAGGCTTGGAGACATTAAGAAACTTGCTCAAAGTCCCATAACTAATAAGTAATCATACTCTGACACAAGCAAAGTCACTCTGATCCCTCAATCTGCATACCTTCTGTGTAGAGACTCCGCCTTCTCTGTTCCGGGTATTTGTTCTATCTTCCGTCAATATTCACTCAGTGCTTGCCACGCTTGCCACCTATGAGTTATTGTGTGACGATCACTATTCACCTGGTTGTCTAACTCCACCACCTATTCACCCTACACATCCACCGGAATGCTATGAATTATATCTTGATGTATTTCTCTACTCCATCCCTTCTACTCTGCTCTTTACAACACGGGGATATTCATCTTTACTCGGAGAAACACAACACTGTTTTCTGGCCTCTTCCATCTAGTTTTCTGCCCTATATTCTTCCTAACTATGCATTGCTAGTCTATGCGTGTCTCTCTTTTGCTCTGCCTTCTCTGTGCCAGGTATTTGTTCTATCTTCTGTCAAGCTTCAGTGGCTCTCCATTTCCTGTGCAAAAATTTTAGCATGATCTATAAGACCTTGAAAGCAAACCAGCTCAACTTTCTGGTCACTCTTTATCTTGGCCACTAATGAACTGGGATCTAGCCACAGGTCATTACTACAAGTACCTTAGCATCCCATCTTTCTCATGCTTCTGTGCCTTTGCTTATACTGTTATTCTGAACTTTGTTGCCCTTCCCTGATCTCTTCTCAGAGACTTCATGATATCACCACCAGCATTGGCCACACATCAGGGAAAATAATTCAATCAGAGTGCAATCCCTCTGGTACAGCAGACACACATTCACATTCTATAATAGTGTTTTTGTGTATGTGTCCCTCCCTAGACTGTGATCTCATGGAAAGAGGTCATTCAAGGCACCTTAAAATATACAATACACAAACTATATGTTCCAGCTACTCCAAAGGGTAAGACAGTAGGATCATAGGTTTGAATCTCACTGGGGAAACTCAGTAAAAACCTGTCTGAAAATAAGACTTTACATGGGGCTGGGACAATAGCTCAGTACTCTTTTGGTTCTACTGCCAGTACTGAAAAAAATAAAATTCACAGTGTATAACTCTGCATGAGAAGGTGCTAAATACATGGTTGAATGTTTGAATCAGTAGGAGAACAAATATTGAACTCCTGGAACCACTCTGTGCTCTTTTGGTACCCCTTAATGGCTTCAAGACAGGAAAAAAGAAAAAGACAATAGGCAAGCAAAAACAAAACAAAAAGAATACCCTAGGAGCAGCACAGGGAAAATGTTTTGTATCCCTCAACTTCTCCCTAGATGCCATCCGTTAAGAAACAGTAGGAACCAGTGGCATAGAAATGTCAATTGGACTCCAATAACACAAAAGGAAAGGGATTTTACTTGAAGGTTGTAAGAATTGCCATTCAGGAAACAGAGGTTCAGACAGCTCTGATTTAGAGGAGTTTTTCCCTTCTTTCTTTCTTTCTTCTTTTTGTGACAGGATCTCTCTATGTAGTTCAGGCTGACCTTGAACTCACTATCTAGCCCAGGCTGGGCTTGAACTCGGGGCAGTCCTCCTGTATCAGCCTCCTGACTGCTAGGATTACAGCCTTGCAACACCATACCTGGCTAGTCCAGGTGGCTCTGAATCAGTGTTCAAAGAAGGCAGGAAAACTGAGATCCTATAAGAGCTATAGAATATTGAGCAGGAATCGGGGCTGCGTGACTGACAGAAAATAAAGAACTATGAACAGAAGGGAAATGTTCATAAAACAAAATAAACATCTTAAGCCTATGGGCACAACGTAATTTTTAGGTCATTGCACATTCTTGAAGTAATAATGTAGAGGTGACCAAAAACACACTGCAAGCGCAACTGGAACTGTGCATCAGCACCATTTCCTAATGACTCCCCCCTCCACGGTCAAAATCCCCTGCAACACAGCTTTCATCACAATCTTCAGTCACTGTAGGAGACTATATGCTGTGGAAATTGGCAAATAGTATACAAAATGTTTCTGCAGAGGGGGATTTTGTTATTGTTTTTCCCATTTTAAATTGTAAATTCAGTGACTTTTAATGTACTCATCAGGCGGTGCAACTACCATCACTATCCAACTTCAGATCACTTTCATCACCCCAAAAAGAAACCCACACCCATTATGGGGCACTCCTCCTACCACTCAGCAATAGTGGCCCCTGAGTTTCTGAGAGCTTGCTGTTAAAGGCTAAGGCATCTGTTTCCTAACAGTTACTTTTTCCTTCTCTTCACTAAGTGTTTTGATTCGTCAAGGACCTCCTAACACCCAAAGGTTTATATCATGAAGATTTATGTATCTTTAAAAAGAAGTTATTTTAGCTTTTGCTTAATTCAATTTATCCATCACAGGATGAGATGAAAACTGCCATACAGGGAGGAAAAGATCAAAAACTAATAAATCTTTTAAAAGCCTGGATCCCTTTCTGCTGGATTAGTATATGGGATTTACTCTCGCAGGAGACAATGGGCTCTTGTCTATTTTTAGATTAGATAATGCATTTCTTAGGACCCACAGGAGGCCTGGGCTTCTCTTATTACTCAGTGCACATGCAGAGACCAGAGATTTTGTAAAAAGGAAAAAGAAAAAAGACAAGGGAAAGGGTTGGTGGGTCACTGATGCCAACTCCATCAGGAAAAATGGAATAAAATGACCAAGAATTTTCTAAAAGTTTACTAGGAATGCACAAAAATGCCCATGTATCAAAAATTGATAGGCATTCCCATATCATTTGAGTGCACTTGTATTATGAGATCGTTTGTTAATCTCTTAATGATCCCGCAGCCGAGATGGACGGCTGCCCAGATGTGGACGCCCAGACACTTGGTGCACATCACTCATCTAGCTAATGTTTGCTGTTTGACTTTGTTTCTAAATCTTTTATATTTGCAAGAAAGGAGTGTTGGATCGTACTCTAAGGTGGATACTCTACTCTTTGTTATCAAAATCTGGTCCCTGGGCAGCAGAATCAGCACTGCCTGGCAGCTGATCAGAATGCAGAGCCCCAAGCCCCAATTGGACCCACAGCATCCTGTTTCTGTTAACCAGCATTTCTAACTGATTTATATGTGTATTATTGCTCGAGAAGCACTAATCTAAAACCACTAGTAGCCTCTTTAATTGGCATCTATTCTCACCTCACTTTTTGTTGTATGAAGAAGAGATCCACTGAGATTTATCTGGAATTCATCCAAATGACCCAAAGTAGAGCGCACATATCTTGGGAATCCCCATCTCATTCCAAGCAGTTTTGGAGATAACACAAGAGGGATTGTAAATCCTCCAAAATGGTTGAATCCTCTACACAGGTTGGAACCTTGCCAACCACACGAAAGCAAAGGCCTTTTCTGAACCGATCATGGAAATTTCTACTTAAGTGCATGATAGGAAACCTGGGGAACTACGAAGAAGAAAATGAAAATTACCTGAATTTCACTTTTCTTAGCCAAAATGCATTCCAGGGAACTTGCCAATGCAGTTGATGGTACAATAGACAGCACTTCTCCTTTGAAGAGGGCAATGACTGGAGCTGAACTACTGACAAAGGCATTAATAAATCGTGAAAATCAGTCACAACAGTCAAGGGTTGGCGTCTGTGTAACCTCTATGCAAATACAAAACAGTGAAATTTTTTTCTAAGCCTAATACAAGGAGCACAAATGCACTATACCTGGCCACTACAGTACTTCATTGTTATAGATGCGTTTGTGTGTGTACAATTTCTTATAAAATGCAACTGTACAACATTGTCAGTTTTAATGACAATAGTATGCTGGGTAAAACAAACAGTTTTTAATAACTGTGCTTGCCTAAAGAGTTTGAAAATACTTTTAGAGGATCATTGACATGGTTTCCAAATACATCCAAGGAAGTGTGATATAATTCCATTTTCTCTCTTAGATAAGTTCCTTAAAGTAGCAAGGTGCTTTCAGACTTGTCAGAACTGTTCTAAAGGATGGCATAAGATCCTCGTCTGTGTTTGTGGTTGACATCAATGGCTGCTGCACAAAGAAATGTTTTATAAGGATCTCAAATTTTACCCAAAAATCTCTCCTTTACTGTTGCATCTTCAATTTATTTATAAAGGTAATTTATTATTAAATATGGAAAAGTCCCAGAAAAGAAGCAGCAATGACTTTTTCCAGGTCATGAGAAATCTTCAGACTTATAATAGTTTTATATATTTTTCATCGAGTGCTCAGTGAGGCAAATAACAAACTCTAACCAACCTGAGCTCTTCCCACTGACTCTGACAGAAGTCATACAGCCCAGGCTACAGGGTGTTTAGAATCTCTCAGTGTGGTGAAGGTGACACCCAAAATCTCTGAGCTGTGAGGTCCTGGGAGTGCTAGTGACAAATACCAAGCATCATTTAAATGTACATCCGCACCTGAAAGACACTACTGACCCTACTGCTCTAGGGATAGGCTTGCGTGGGTTTCTACTGCCAAGTAAAGCAACAGAGCGGATTTTGGCACTTCTTCATAAAACAAAGACTTTCCAAGAGACAAAGTGTTCAGTAAAAGATACAGAATAAAAATCCATCCACTTACATAAACGGATGATACATAGCTAATCAGAAAGGAAATACACAACAATTTATCATCTCTGGCCCCCTCTTGATACAGAGTTGAGTTTAAAATTTGCATTTTATTCTTAGTCCACATTCATCTAAATCAAAAAAGTTGCCCTGCACTGGGCCATACAGACCTGCCCTCACCCTCCACTAGGGAAGATGACCAAGCCTCCCGAAAAACGATCTCACAATCAAAAGCTGCAAACCCTCTGAGGAACCGATGTAGCTAATAACCACTGTTACTAGCAAATGTAATAAGTAACAGGAATAATTTTCCTCCCAAGAATGTCAAATGATAAGACAATTGGATACAGACTATAAATAAAGATGATTAAAGACAAAGAAAGAACTGAATTGAACGCTATAAAAGTACAAATGTAGAAATAGGATTGCTAGGCAACTGTCAGGCACCATGGAATGCAGGAACTCAATGCAGAAGACAGGTGGAAGATGTGAGTCTCACTTAGGTTTCACTGAATTGGGTTTTTCTCCCTACACTGAATTCAGCCATGATTTGTTATTTCAAAGTAAGGATCAGATGAAAATACTCCAATTCCAATGCTAAAGTCACAGATTTGCATAGCTGATAGAACACACCAGCCATCCCTGTGGACTTGGCTAGTGACCACATTCTTACTGGGACTAGCTCTAGATATTTATACAGTTTTACACTTTTAAGCCATAAAGTAGTTTTATTTATCACTTTTAAAACGTGTCATTTATACTTGGCCACATCTGAACAGGTTACACATGAGGCTCCTATTTTTTGTCCTCTCCAGATCACTTGTGACAGTGTTACCATCTGTTCATCAGTCTCTCTGAAGACTTCAGGATAGAGATAAGGAAGCATCTCTAAGGCACAACTTTGAGAATGAGGTGGAGACTGTAGCCATGCCACAGAGCTGTTTGCAGATGGCATAACAGTACTCAATGCCAACTCCCCCCTTTTTAAACAAACTTTTGTTTGAGACAGATAATGTAAGTAGATAGAGTGGCAAAATAAAAATGTCTGTGCACCAGATTCCACTGATGTGTGATGTCCACCTGAATAGGTTACTGTTTTAATAGACCTTATTTTTTAGAGAAGTTTTAAATTCACAGCAATACTGAGTAGAAGGGACAGAGGTTTCCTATGTAACATCTGCTCCCACAGTCTCCCTCTTTAGCAACATTTTCCACCAGAGCAGTGCATTTACTACAATGGATGAACCTACACTGATATACCCTTGCCAGCATCCATGGTTTCCATTAGAGTTTACTCTCAATATGCACACTTTATACACCTGGACAAATTTATAGTTTGTACCCACCATCATGGTGTCGTGGAGTAGTTCCACTGTCCTAAAAGTTCTCTGTGCACTGCCCACGTGCCCTGCCCTCTTCCATCAACTTCAGGAACTTTGATCTTCTTTTCCTTTTATTAGTACATATTTGCCAGACATAATGATCACTATCATCATAGAACATCTGTACCTGTGAATAACATACAGCAGTACTTGGTTCATAGGCTTAATTTCTTCCAAAATTCTGGGATAATGGCCATTTTCCTGCTCATGTGGTGAAGATGGCTGTGCTCATGTGGAGTTTATGAACAGAAGCAAAATTTTGCTGAATGGTTCTATTAGTGGACCAAATTGTTAGTGAAAAGAAGCATTTGTGAATGGAAGTATTACTATATCTTAATTTATTTTTTCCCATTTCCCTTTCCTCCCTTCGATGCTTCTTCTCCTTCCCACTTACAAGTTTTGTTTCCATTTTTCCTGCCATTCTTTTCCATGTCTCTTCTCTCCTCTCCCTTCCTGTTCCTCCCTCCCTTATTCCCCTTCCCATTTGAACATGTGCTTCCTACTTCCCAATATGTAGCCTCCATTTTTCTCCTTATGCACCTTCTGGGTTTCTCACACACAGAAATAATGTGATATTCAAACTTGTGTGTTTGATTTATTTCACTTAAAATTATGGTCTCAAGGTGCATCTATGTCCTAAAAGTGACTTGCTTAATCTTCTTTATGGCAGAGTATCACAACTTCTTTACCCATTCATCTGTCGATGGACATTTGTGCTGTTTCCAAGATTTATCTGCTACAAACTGTGCTGATATAAACATGGGTATATCATTGTGGTATGATGCTTTTAACTTTCAAGAAGATATCTAGAACAGGAAAAGCTGGGTGAAATGGAACCTCTCTGTTTCCATAGTGGTTGTACCAATTTACATTCCCATCACCAATAAAAAGGGTTCCTTTTCCCCCCACATCTTGCCAGCATTTGTTATTAGTTGATTTCTTTATGATAGTCATTCTTTCTGGAGTGAGATGGAATCTCAGTGTGTTTTACTTTGCATTTCCCTCATATTGAATGTCTTCGTATCTTTATTTGTCATTGGTACATTTTCGTCTGAGAAGTGTCTGTTCATTAAGATGCCCATACTTGGATTGGGTCTTTAAATTTGGAGGATCTGATTTTTTTAGTTCTTTATGTATTTAGATATCCATCCTTTGTCTGAGGAGTGGCTGATAAACATTTCTTCCTATTTTGTGAGTTGTCTTATTGTCTATAGTTTTGCTTCTTTCAGAATGTCACACAGTGGGAATCACACAGTATGTGATCTTTTCAGGTTGTCTTCTTTCACTGAGTAATACACATTTAAAGACCCTCCACATTCTTTCAAGACTTGATACAGTCACTTTGAATAATATTCCATTGTCTAAATGTGCCACCATTGATTTATACTCACCTACTAGATGTCCTCTTGGTTGTTTCCAAGTTTGACATTCAAGAATCAAACTGCTGTAAGTATCCATCTGCAGGTTCTTATGTGGACGTTTTCATCCCAACTGGGTAAATATCAAGGAACATGGTTGCTGGTTAATATTCTTAAAAGAAAGTTTCCAAATTTGAGAACACTCATGTAAATTGTTATAATTTCAATAGAATGACATACCTAGATCATATGGTAAAAGTAATTTTGATTTTTAAGGAACTGCCAAATTCTCTTCCATTCCCATCAGCAATGAATAAGAGTTTCCTGTTGCTCCACATCCCTGTTAGTATCTGGTATTGTCCATACTCAGGAGTTTGACTATTCTAATCAGTGTGAAGTTGTATCACGTTTAAACTGGCATCACCTTGATGACATATGATGGGGAGCATCTCTTTATTTGCTTATTTACCATCTGTAGTGTCTTCTTTGTGAGATGTCTGTCTTTAGTTCATTTTTAAATTAGATTGTCTCTTTTCTTATTATTGTGGGTCACTATTCCCTAAACTGTGTTACACAGAATTCAGTTCCTTGACATGCTAACAGTAATGTTCTATGAGAAAAAGTATTGCACGGTCCAGGTAAGCTTGGAGAATTCTAAAATAGAGAGAAGCAGCTTTTTTATAGGATAGTATGTACAGTGGTGACCCAAGACAGGAATTGGTTGTGCTGGTTTCTCTTATTAAAGTTTATTTTTGGCCTAGGAACACGAAAACAGTTAGAACACTAGGTATATACAAACTATTGTTTATATTTTTCCACTCCATTGTTTTGTATATAACTGTATGAACATGTTTTTATTTATGTGCTACTTCTAACAGACAACTTTGACCAATGCAAATACGGGTTGTGGCACTCTTGAAAGTAGGATCATATATATGTGTGTTGCCGAATTTGGAAGCATTATCTTAAGAATATTTACCACCCCCTTAGGTCAAGCTAATGTCTGTTTTCTCCATAAAACTTCTTCTAATGTTTAGGATGTACCCTGATTTCTCCTCTTCAAGATGCTTTGACTCCTTTAATGTAGGTCTTCTATGTAGTTTACCCCTTAAATGTGGATTCCTTTGAATACTCTTTCTTAGTCCATGTTATGATCTCATCTCTCCAAATAGATTGTTTATTTCTTCAGAAATGTGCCAAGAGTTACTTCTGAGTCTTCCGCCGCTTAGTAGAATGTCATATACATGGGAGGTTTGAAAGCAAAACCGTCAAATGTGGTCAGCCTTCTGTCTTGCAGGTCCTGCATGTGTCCTGCAGGTCCTGCCAATCACGTACTACGTAGTGAGACCTGTGGAGAATGCGTCTGTACTGCACAGGTGCAAGCTTGTTTGCTTCTCATTAGTCCCCAACCGATGCAGTGTAGCAATGATTTGTGTAGCATTTACTTTGTACAGGGGTAATCAAAATATACATTGAATGCTTAAAATTTTTTAAAAATTACACTGAAAGGCTGCCTCACAGCACCATCCAGCAGAAACACAAGCCCATAAATTACAATGTCCTCATCCACCTTGTGCACCAGGTCTGGTCCATACAACTTCTGGCTCTTTTCCAAAGTCAAAAAGAGCACAAAAGTAAATGTTTTGAATCCATTCAGGAGATAAAGGCAACCAGGACAGCATCACTAAAAACACTTGTGAAAGAGGACTCTCACTTCAGAGAGTGGCAAGAGCATGGAATAAATGTGTTTAAAGGAATGAGAAGTATTATGAAGGGAATTAATGACAATGTCTTTTTTTGTAACAAATTTTAAAAATTTAAAGTCACTGCATTTTTCAACTCTTAGGTATTATAAGCAATCTAGAGATGATTTAAAGCATGCAGGAGGGTACAGATGCGTTCTCTGCAAAAGCTATAGCATTTTATATAAAGAACTGCAACATTCAGGGATTTTAAATCCACAAGGAACCTTAGAACCAAGGAATAGCTAACCACTGTAACTATTTCTTTGTTGGGCCTGCTTGCCTGCTTGCTTTTTTCCTTCTTCCCTCCTTCTATCCCTCCCTCTCTCTTTTTCCTTCCCTCCTTCTTTCCTTCCTTCCTTCTTTAGTTTTTGATTAAACATAAATTTATTGAAAACATAATGTTTATTTTCAGAGAAGAGCAAAGTAGGCCCAAATTAGGTCAGTTAGCTTAGAAAACTCACTTCTAGCTGTTTCAGAAAGCCAATGCATAGGTGATCATAAATGTACAAACTTTAGGACATCTTTAATTTATGCATAGTGTTACAATTTCTCCCATTAACCAATGATTATACACTTGCCAAGAAACAGAGAAGCACAGATGTAGCTCAGTGACAGCACTTGCCCAGTTGAGGCTCTGGATTCAACTCCCTAGCACTAAATAAATAAATAAATATTTCAATGGAGAAAAATGTATTTAATAATGACTAACTGCACTGTGTTTTGACAGAGGAATATGCCATTTTAATGTAGGATTGCCACAAGACTGGCTTATTAACAGCATGGTGATGTTAAATAGGATTAGCCAGGTAGGATTTTCAGTATTCCAGTTACAATGCAAAGGCAACCTAATATTGTTAAAACCTGTCATGGGGAAACTCAGTCCTTTCAATCTTCTACTAAGCAAAAACTATGAATTCTGTGCAAATGAGTAATCTAAAATCAAGAAGCCAATATACCTGAATTGAAAGGATTCACATAATCAAATAAATGCAATACAAGCCTCTTACCAGAGATAATCATTCTTAAAGAAATCATAAAATGCACTAAACACCATTGAGTTATACCTTTAAAAGAAGTAAATTTCAATGAAGCCTTTTAGAAATAAAAAATTTACAGAATTTTCTTCAGAATGATATCAAGAATGTGCTTAAAATTCTTAAAAAAAGAATACTGCTCTAAAGTGACCCAATATAACACTTTATATTTAATTTACTGTGTAAGTACTTTATCTTTTGGAAATTTTCCAGGTATGGGGTTGAATGACTTGTTAGAGAAACTATAAGATTAATATTCTCCTCAATATTAGCTATAATTTTTTTAAATAAATAGTTACAATTTTGCATTGAAAAAAATGTCAGTACAATGATATGCAAGATACATTTTAAGCCATTTTATTGATGCATGATTGACACAGAAACAGCTGTTCATATTTCATATATACATCCTGATATGTTTAAGGATAACCGCATACCTATCATACATCACCATTATCAAAGTTATAAGCATAAGATAAAGGTTTTTGAAAATTTTTTCATCTTATTTAAAATAGGATGTGTTTACTTTGGAGTAAGGATGTTAGTTAAGTGCTTGAAAATGGACAGCAAGATGCTGCTTTAAAAGGACATTATTCAATAGTTATATAAATACTCAAATAAAGCACTTAATTGTCATTGAAGGATCATCTTAGTTCATTTCCTATTACCATTATAGGATACGACCTCAGAGTCAGCAGCTAGAGATGGAAGTTTGTAAATAGTCCCTTAGGCTTTGTCTCTCTGATCTGCCATTGTTCTGCCTTTCCTGTGAGGCGTTCAAGCCAGTTTTTACAGCAAAGGGATGTGATCCATTGCTGTGTTTTTATACACAGTCTTACGAGTTATGCTTATGCTTTGATCTCATGACAGAAAGACATGATCACCTGGGTAAACAGCAAGTTTCTCTTCTAACATCACACTATGCAGTAGCCTGTTTTATTAACAGCTCTGATTTCTGAGACCTTACTTTTCTCTATTTTATGTTTCTTCAAGCAAAATATTTATTTCAATTCAGTAAGCAAGATGTAAGCAGAAACTTACTCAGAGCTGTCTGAAGGGGTTTTTGGGGTTGCACAGAGCTGAAATGTGTTTAAACATTAAATGCCACATCATTGTCAAACTGGTGATGTGACCTGGCCACTTTTACAATTTGGATGAATCCTTCAAAATGGTGATCCCTTAGTGCTTTACCAAAGAAGTAAAAAGAAAAAGGGGCTACTAGGTTTGTCTTCCTGGACTAGGAATGGTTACTTGGTCAAGAAAATATTCAGGAATGCTCACCACAAAACCACACTCCTAACACACTCACATGCTAGATGTTGCTCATAGCTGGGAAATGTGACAGAAGAGATATTCTGATATCAGCTATATTGGAAGAATGTATCGTGTTCATTTACAGAAAATGTTTCACATATGTGTTGGTTACTTATCTCTCACTGCTGAGACAAAGTACCTGACACCCAAAATTGAGGAAGGAAAGGTTTATTTAGCTCTCAGTTTGTTATGATTTGGGGCTTATTTTTGCAAGGTGAAACAATATAATGCAGGACACATATTTTATATGATTATTTATAATAATCACCTGAAGAATGATATACAAGAGAGTGCAGGAAATCTGTCCACACACTATAGACCAAGAAATCCAGCTGAGGGCCTGGATCCCATGGAAATGTCCTGCATGAGTCCAGCTGAAGACCTAGAGCCCATAACAATGCCTCCCACGAATCCAACTAGAGGCCCAGAGCCCATAACAATATCTCATGCAGGCCTATTTCACGGATCTGTACAGGGAGGCCCAAAGGTCAGTGGTGGAATCTAGGAAGTCTATGTCAGCAGGATGAAGGATCTGTGCTAGCAGGCTGAGAGATCTGCACTGGAGCCAGGAAGTGATGCTCAGAAGAACCAGAGCTCCCCCAAAAGGTCCCACAGCCATTCTTAGCAACAGTGAGGTCCCAAGCTCCTCTGATGATCAAAGATGGACGAGTTCCCATCAGGGAAGCCAATGCAGCAAGCTTTTCCAGGAAACTGGCAGTGTACCATCTTCCCCTCTGGAGCCAGGAAGTGATGCTCAAAGTAAGGACCAGAGCTCCCCCAAAGTGAACCAAAGCCATTCTCAGTGCCAGTGAGGTCCCGAGCTCCTTGCAAGATGAAAACAGCCAAGTTTATCAGGAAAGCCAACATGACAAGGTCTTCCAAAACAAGCAACAGCTCCTTACAGCTTCTACCAGCTTCCAAAAGCCTCTCTCAGCTCCCAACAACCTCTTTAGTTCCCAAAAGCCTCCTTCTTCTACAGGTCTGCCTCTTATGCTGCTGGCAACAGTCCCCAGGTGGGCCTCCCATACCCAACACCATGCTTACTCAGTTCAGCTGGGGGTTATAAGTGGACCACCAGTTATCAATCCACTACACAGTTTGTGGAAGTTTCAGTCCATACTCAGCTGGCTCCAAGGCTGGGTGGCACAGGGCACAGGGCACCCATTCAAGGTGTGGCAGAAAACAGCAAAAGCAACAAGAGCACAAGGGAGGTTGGCAGCAAGCAGCCTCTTTCTCTCCCTTACATTATATGCAAACTACCCACCCCAGGGCAGGTGTAGCACTCACACCCATAATCCCAACATTGGACTGTGGATCAATCATAAACTCTAGAAGCCTGACCCATGACTGCATGAGGTTTTAGGGGGACATCCAGACACAAACCATAACAATATAATAAGTGGACTTACACATGCAGTCTTTTAAAATATCTTGCTGGGCATGGTAGCATACACCTACAATCCCAGCACTTGGAAGGCTGAAGCAGGAGGATTGCCGTGAGTTTTGGGCCAAGCTGGGCTACAGTATGAGTTCAAGGGCACCCTGAACTATACAGTGAGACTCTGTCTCAAAAAATAAAAATATATCTTCCATAAGTAAAGTATTACTCACTCTGCATCTTGCCACTCCTGCTACCTTTCATGGCTGTGTGTCTCCTTCTTGCTTATCTCCTGCGAGGTTTTGGAACTGAGGTGCTCCCTGATAGACTTCCTCACTCACTCCCCTAGCTCCACACTTACCCCACTTCCACATCCAGAATGTTGGTCAGTACTTTCCCTTTACCCTCCTCCCTGAATGTAGCTCCATCCCCCACTGTGAGTCTGGGGCTCAGAGGGTCCTGCTGGGCTCCAGAAGCTTCTGTGTGGTTCTTGATGATCAAGCTGGCCTAAGAGAAAGGATAGCTTGGCAGGACCTCTCATTATACCCCAGCACCACACAGCTATGATTTTACACTTTGTTCAACCATACAGAAGGGACCATGTGTTCACCATGGGATCTTGAAGAACTAGGAGCATCCTTTATGGACGTTTCTGTTAACAGAGACTTGGAGCCATTGGAATATTGCTGAAACTCACTTTCATGCTACATAAACATCAAGTGTCAGATACCACCATATTCTTGTCCCTGTATTGAACTTGTAATTGATTTTTAAAGCCATGCCCTATTGTTCCTGGATAACTGGTTCGTTGCTAGGAAAACTTTACAAATCCAGGTAAGTACTTTTCCATTTTAGACCTCACTGTCACTTTGGCAAAAAAGGAAAGAAAGAAAGAAAGAAAGAAAGAAAGAAAGAAAGAGAGAGAGAGAGAGAGAGAGAGAGAGAGAGAGAGAGAGAGAG